>CM055819.1:46845174-47037916 GCA_029582265.1 Zoroaster sp. YZ-2022
TTCACATGTTTAGTAGTGAGAGCAGTTCACATTGAAGTATACTACATTCTATGGAGACTGACTCCTTTCTCAATGCCATGCAGAGATTCATTGCAAGACGAGGTCAACCTGAACTTATCAGATGTGATAATGGCACTAATTTTATTGGTGCTGAGCGTGAGCTGAGGGAAGGAATTGACCGCTGGAACAAGCAGCAGATCCAGGAGTATCTTCTCCAGAAAGGGATTAGATGGAAATTCAATCCGCCGGCAGCATCACACATGGGAGGATCGTGGGAGAGACAGATAAGAACAACCAGAAAGATTTTGAATACAGTCTTGAAACAACAAGTGCTCCATGATGAAAGCCTTTCGACTATGATGTGTTTGGTTGAATCTGTAATCAATGGTCGTCCACTTACTGTAGTTTCTGATGACGTGAAGGATCCAGAACCCTTAACGCCAAATCATCTTCTCCTATTGCGTCAAAACAATGCTCTCCCAGCTGATGTGTTTGGTAAGCACGATCTGTACAGCCGCAAAAGATGGCGACAAATCCAAAATATTTGGCAGACATTTTCTAGCATAGATGGATCAGGGAATATCTACCCACTTTGCTGCAGCGACGAAAGTGGAATTAGCCAGCAAGGAACATCATGGCCGGAGACATTGTGTTTATCGTTGAAGACCTGCCCAGGAATCAGTGGACCATGGGTAGAGTAGTGGAGACATATCCGGGTGAAGACAACTTAGTCAGGACAGCAAAAGTGAAGACAAAATCATCAACACTTGTCAGACCAATTCACAAGTTGTGTTTATTGGAGTCATTTGAAAGTCTGCAAAGCGCCAAATGGACAATTGGATCTGAACCACATTCAGGAGTGATTCATTGCAGACCAATTAATCTTAATAGAGAATGGTCAGAGGAGTGATTTACTAATGTTGTTATTTCTAATGTTGGAGCAGTTAAAATGTCATGCATGGATCGCATGATTTGAGGTGTGAGCCAAGCGCCGCCTCTTGTGCATTTTAATGAAGTAGTGTGGGCAAGACTACCCTCTGACAGGTTTATCAGCTCAACATGGGAGTTTACATTGAACATTGCATTGAACATGGCAGTTAGATATGGACAAATTTTAAAACAAAATTTTGCATTTGTGATATTGAGTGCATATTTCAGGCTACATTTGCAAGCATATGTTTGGATTAAGTGTGCATAAATTAACCCAAAATCCATAGTTAATCAGAGTTCAGATTTCATGCAAGCTGCATCCATGTTTAACTTGTTGTCAATTGTTATGCCTTAAAATAATGTTATTTACCGCGTTATTTATGTTACTGCCCACTTTGGATTTGATTATTGAAAATTCGAGTGATTATAAAAGTGTGAAAATTGTAGTTGCGTGTTAAGTAAATGTTCATAAAAGTATTCTCATTTAAAGGGCCGGGATGTTGCAGATAATTTAGCAATGTGACCTCATAGGCGTGAGTTATTCTTTGGTCTAATGAGGGCGCTGCTGTGCGTCATTTGCCAGATATAGTTTGTAGACACCATTCTATCGTCGTGACTAACTCCATTGATTTTTGTCCTTTTTTGAATGCGCCCAATGTTGTAAGTATAAAATAAACCATTTAAAATAAAGATTAGTTATTTAATTTAAGTTTGTATCAAGGATGGTAAATTATGATCGGGAATTATTGTAAAATTTGATTGCAAAATTTACCTGATTATTTCTTCTGAGCATGAGGTTTAACAACGTGTAGTTGCTTATAGGATAATGCATGTATGCGTTACTACGGTATACAATATGTCTAGTTATGTTTTTGGCTGTGGATAGTGGATGATTTAAGTTGAAAAAGGTTACATTTGGAGATTTGATTTCATGTGTTGATGCTTGAAGCTGACTGATGTTGAGACAAAGCAAAATTTAGGCAAAGAGAATTAATACACAAGGGAACACAATTTTTTATAAACAATTGTTTTAATCAGTATTATGTTCATGTAATTAAATTTGAGATAATTAGTGAATTGTAAATGCTGTTTATCAGATGTTTATTGTTGTTTTTTGGTTCGTTTCTATTAAATCACAGATCGAACCATGCTGATTGCATCGGTGTCATAACAAAGGTCTTCATACGTCAATTATTTCGTCATCAATGGTGATTAGTTGTAAGAGATAAAATTATACGTCACAGTTACATCATCATTACAACGACGTCATTGTTCCTCTTACGCGAGAAAATGGCATACACAATTTGCCCTCTACGTACTCGCTTAGATTTACTCAACTCGTGTGCAAAGCTCCTGAAAAGTACCTGGCCATGTAGTAAACCTGAGAGATTGCAGTATTTGGAGAATGAGAAATGCAACGATTTACCGTGTTCGTTAATTCTTATAGAACACAAAGAGAATGTTCCAGATTCAGTCGTCGGACATATTCGAGCCGTCCCTGTAACATATCCCTATCCACCTAAAAGCATTTACTTGGAGGCACTTTGCATCGATAAATCACGCCGAGGTCTGGGTCTCGGCATGGAAATAATGCGTTTTGCCGAAAAATATGCAGTTGAGAATCACGGATACCAGCAGGCATTTGCGTGGGTTTTTGCACCCATGGCGAAAACCTATATAAAACACCTTTCTTATGAGGAGTACCCGACGTTTACCATCAAAACGGTTGGCGCTAATTCGCTCGAGCCATTCGGCGCATTCAAGCAATGGAACAGTATTGATACGTCGCCCCCACTTGATTGGAAGTTCGCCCCCGATGGTTCCATCGTTTCGAAGGATGCTTTGAAAAGCACTGCTATGTTGAGGAAATTATTGTTTCAAAAAAACACGGGACATGCGACCACTGATGATGCAGAAGGCGCTTGAGACCAAGGTTGCATCTCATATAACTCCATGCAGCAGACGACTATAGGCTAGTCAAAATGTAACCTTTATGGTTCTCATCAGATGGTTATTTTCTAATTTATTTATGGGCCATCGAAAAATTGGGGGGGGGGGGCATTTGATATGTTGCCCCCACTCTAAAAAGTAGGGGACATGTATTACATATCGACTTAAGAACAGGTTACCATGGAGCATGCCAGTAGCATACTCTCATAAGTTCCTTTTATTTACTGTATTGGAATGGTTTCATTCATCCACGTTGTGCATGCATCATCCACTGCGTGCATTATTAGCTCATAGGATTGGAATCGTTTTAGTGTTTTCATGTGTGGCTAAAATCGTCTCTTGACGACGGTCCACTATTACAAGCAGTCTCAATAGCCGTGTATGTCTGTTTATTAACCGCATGGGCTGTATAATAATAATAATAATAATAACGTGTGGACTTATATAGCGCACGTATCCACCAACTAAGTGGTGCTCAAGGCGCATTTTTTTTACGTGCATTACACAACACACGGGACCTACGGCTTTACGTCCCATCCGAAGGACGAAGCAATTATGGTTAAGTACCTTGCTCAAGGACACAAGTGTCACGACCGGGTCTCGAACTCACACGCTACACAGAATAATTGTGTGTACACTTACAGAGCCGCTGGTCGCCTAAGACTCGTCCATTTCACGGGTTCATCGGGCATCGCGGAGCATAACTATTTTAGCCTCTGGTTCGTTAGCCACGTTGTATGTAGATGGGGTGGTATGTGAAATTGGACAAACAGTAATATTTTATGAAGGAATTCTGCACGTAAAAAGTCGATGTTTCATTTTGTTTGAAAAGCAGCTGTGACCGGCTCTGTGAAGCCATTGTACACGATTGTGTGCCACAGAAATTTGTGTCGAGGAACGATATTATTCGATTAGGCCTATATACCCCTGTATGCATTCGTATTTCGATTAATTAGTTTCGAATAACGGGGTCACTCGTATTTTGTTGTCTACAACAAAAGATGTAAAAGTAATTTTGTTTCCCAATGTTGTACAACAATTATTGTCTGAGAAAAGATGAGGGCTCCGACTAGAAATTAAGTAATGTTTTGTCCATTCAGGCGCTATTTTTAACCTGAAATTGCCACTTATCCAATAAGCCTGTAATAAGCATATATATCTGGTCGCGGGGAGTCTGATGTGGATCCAGTTAAAGGGACTTACTTCTCTTATACTTAATTCACGATAACCGTCATGAATAAAGTCGATCATCACTGAATGAACGAATCACTTTTTTTACAAAGTGGGTAATTAATATCGAAAAAATTGTGTTTTGGAGAAAAAATACAATTCCTTGTCCAAGGCAAATTCACACAAAATATAAAAACTGTTCAACCGCGGACGGGAATACTACGACAGGCTGATTCTCTTTTCGGCCCTTGCTGAGAAAACAACCCAGTGGCGTAGCCAGGGGGGCAGGTGGGTAAAGTGCCCAACCCAGTGGCGTAGCCAGGGGGGCAGGGGGTAAAGTGCCCAACCCAGTGGCGTAGCCAGGGGGGCAGGGGGGTAAAGTGCCCAACCCAGTGGCGTAGCCAGGGGGGCAGGGGGGTAAAGTGCCCCACAGAAATTGTCAGGGATAAAATGGGGACGGCAAAAATTTGGCAAAAGACAAGACAAACTGGAACAGGGAAAAAAACATTTCTTTATACTCGTTACTTGTTTTTATACCACGATATGATCTGCTTCTCATTATTTTTTATTGCGATACATGCATGTATCTACATGTACTAATATTTATTTATAAACGTTTGATATTGTTAATGTGACAACTCAAAATGAATCACGACACGGATGGTGTACATTTTAAGCAGTCTTGTCCTTTTAATGGTGCGACTGCATTTAATTTAAAAAAAAAACTGAAAGGATACAAAATACAATTCCTGTATAAATATAATGAATTAAAATAAATATACTAATAAAAATGTGAAATCTTCTTACACAGGGTACTTTAACTCAAAGTTAAGTTATTGTCATATAAGAAAAATCAAGGCATAGGAATGCTTTTACTTGCAAAGTCAAATAAAGAAACAAATAACTATGTATAGCACAAGTGTAATTGAATGACCTCTAATAAATCACAGACTTGACTCAGTCTATTCATCATTCAAATAATGTAAGAAAATTAAGGGTGAATATAATAATAGGAAATATAATCAAAAAGATAACTATTAACTAGATAAATTAAAGATAAAAATAATAATCAGCCAAATGGTGAAGAATAAGAAATTATGTAAACAGCAATGGATAAAACTGATAATTAACTAAAATAAAATACAAGTCTATTAGGCTAATTTGTTATTGAACCTATGCTCAAGAAAGTTAAATACCCAAGAGGACAATAAAACTGGTGGTTATTCCTAGTGGTTGCTTAATGGAAGGAGAAATAGAAATGATCACATATCAATTTCTGGAGAATACTTAATAAGAACAACCATACTATTATCAAAGCAATATCGATGGACGGAATTGTGTGCAAACCTATAGCATATAGGCAATTGATAATTATATTTCATATGCTCTAGAATGAGCATGCCATAATAAATCAAGGTTTCTTGCGCTACTACCAAGTACCAAAGACCTTCAACTAAATTTGCTGTATAAAATACTTTTAATTAACTATGGTGAATATTCTAAAATAGATCAGATAATATAAAACTGCATCCATCCTTAAAGGAGCACCCTCATATAAAGTGATCAAGTAAATGAAAGAAACTAAATAAAGTGAACAAATACTCCTAAAAATGTATAAATGAAGACAAACTTATTAAAAGTAACTTCAGAGAATAAAAGCTAAAGAGTAATTTATTTTGTAAATGAACTCAAATGTTGTTTAAACCTTTCAGCAAATCAGTTAAACAAATAATTCACTTTCCACCGACTGAACTACTGAGTAAATCAAACTAATTTTCTGACCTCTAGTCAAAGTAATATTCAGAAAACACTAATTAATAACTTGATAATAAGTGTGATTAAAGAACAAATTAAATGAAAGTACTGTGACGTGAGACAGTGTTCACGTCGCTTTGTCTCACTAAATTAATCTAAGTATTCCTTAACTAATTCAGAGTGTTACCTTCAAAAACAAGATGTTTAGGGTTCTAAATCATATTTGTTTTCTAAATAAAATCTTGCAGTAGATATGTATAGTCGAACGTACATCTGCCGCGGCCACTTGACTACTGCTCCTAAATATTCATATTTTAGATCACGTGTACTCTGACCATATAAAGATACGTCAAATTATTGTTTCTTTTGATCCCAGTATCACTAATAGCATATTTAAACCTGGATTTGTAAATTGTATTATTCTTAAATAGTTATTCCTTCAAGAATAATTGTTAAAGTAATGAACTTGTGCATATTTAACTTTTATTTGTGATAATCGTCTGCATTGCAAGCGCGCGAGTTTTGGATGCTGCGCCGCCAACTTTGGGCCAATGAAAATAGTGTCGCCGCTGCGCCGTTGTATAAAAGGCAGTGTTTTCAGCTTTCACGATCAGTTGCTGGAAGTTAAGCTCCCTGTTATTATCAGGTTAGTGTTGTAATGTTTATATGAAACAGATTGAACCCACATTGATTGCTTTTAAATGACTTGATTTATTGAATTCTATAAATAACATTGCTTGGATAAAATGTGTGTTTTGCATTATAATTTGTTCTCAAGATAATACTAAATATTAGAGGAATTTAAGTGACATTTTCTTGGTACATCGTATAAATATATAAAGCATAGGCCATCTCGTTTACTATCTCCATTATGACTTAATGTCGGGAACTTGACTTATTTACTGAGGCTTTGGTTGTTTAGGAACACATATTTGTGCATATTTATGAGGTAATTATGAGTTGCTGGAAGTTAAGCTCGCTGTAATTATCAGGTTACGTGAGGTTGAGCAGCAACTCCTCCGCATGACTCCGCATCACCACGGGGTGTTTACACTTTAACCGGCGGAGTCAAGTTTACGAGTAGATAAACGAGGGACTATACTACCAGTGGATGCGTTCACTGCGATGCCAGTATAGGAGCTTTTGTACATCTATCCGGGACGGGCGGAGTAACTTATATTCATCAGCCGGTAGCTGACGATAACCCAGTCTGGGACTGGCGGAGTAATTTATATTCAGCAGAGAGCTGACGATTAAGACGTTTAACCCAGTCAGGGACTGGCGGAGTAACTTAAATTCATCAGCCGGTAGCTGACGATAACCCAGCTACGTTTAGAGTATTGACGGAGTTAACCGTACAGAGCACAACATTAGGCTATTGTATGATTGCTATAATTTTAACATATTTTGAGTTGAGATGTAAATAAATTAGGCGTCATTCTTAGTTCTTACGTTGTAGTCCATCTCTTCAGTAATAATATTTATTGACTGCCTGGTTGTATATTTCAACCCAACGGACTTGGGGAAGATAAATTTATTTGTACCACGGTGATCAGATTGGTAAGAGTCACTGGCACTAGAGTTGCAACAGCGCCCCCACCAACCGCCGCGTCACAGCACACTCACCCCAGTCTAATCAGTGGGAAGCCATTATGAGGTGCAATGAAGAACTTGAATATTAAGTGTACACTGTATACATATGGACAGCACAATATCTTGATGATGTGGTCCAAACAGAAGCTGCGGTGGTTGACCACAAGACAAAGCTTCTTAGATGATTTCAAACTTTTAAGGGTCAAGCGACGGCGCAATATATAAAATAGGGTATGTCAATTCTACCTGTCGCATTAATCGTGCATTAATATACTGTTATACACAACCAAGAAAGTGATCATAATGTATAAGGTATACCAACAGGATTTTTACATGAGTTCGTTTGGATTGTTTATAAACGGAATAATGTTCGTTCTTGACAAATCAAATAAAGAGGGATGTTTTTACTCACGGGTTAGTTGTCCAATGCTGAAACATAACCAAACCATGAGTAAAACATCACTTTGTATTGTATTTTTCAAGAAAGAACTATATTAGTATTATAACATGATTTGCTTTTGCATCTGACTCTAGTCTATAGTGACTGGCTGATATCTTGGGTGGGCGGATATGTGATTGTGTATTTTAATTACTAATTTTCATTACAATTCCTGCAGCGTAACTGAAGAGTAGGGTCTACACATGATGTCATGAAAGGTCATATCAGTACAAGTGTTACTTAAACTTAAATCCGCTGAACCTTAAAATGGGGACAAAAAATGGCTTTGCCCCCCCCCCCCCACACACACACACACACATACATGTACATACACACTTAGAAGGCTGAAACAACCTACAAACATGTCGACGGTGTCTTCGGATAAAGAAAGTGGTTCGTTTTCGTTCCACCGCAAAATCGATATTTTGGCCAGTGGCGTCGATTGCTTATTACGATTTGGGGGGAGGGGTGGTTGGGAGCTGGACCCATGACCATTCCCCTCCCAACTGACTTCCCTCCCCCCCCCCACCCGACCATCCGATCAATCGCACACATTTTTTTTACTTAATTTTTTTTTAATATGCTAAATGGGGAATGGTGATATGGGGTATCTCGGCCTTTATGGGCTCGGAAAAAAAATTTGAAAAAGTATGCCTAACATTTTGGGTGTGTCCCCCACCCGTTTTTGACAAAATTTCTGCAATTATGAAACGTGCGTATTCCATTTGTGCTTGTACATGCGAGATATATAGGAACATTATTATTATTCCCCGTTATTTCAGTCCGCGGGAAACCAGTTTTTGGCAATATTTCTGATATTGCACGTTGTACATTCAAGTATAGCCACATCGGACATTGCGAAATATGCTATTTGCTAGGTTTCACCAACGTAGCCCATGGAACGTCCGCTGCGTGCATTGTCAACGGGATTTTGTTTTATCTTCTCGTGTGTGAAAAATCGCGGTTATGGGGACATTTACTTCGTTGTGGTTTGTGCACATACGTATCAGCTCTAAGTAGTCATAGGATCAGACCGTTTTAGTGTTTCTATGTGTGGGTCATAATCGTCTCTTGACGAACGGTCCACTGCGTACATTCTCAATGGCCATGTGTGTTCCGTCTTTTAACAGCGTGAGAACTACATTATGGAGACAGTTTTTTCACGGAATATTTGTGTACACTCTCATAGCCGCTAGATATCTAACAAATCGTTCATTTCATGGGTTCACCAGGCATCACGATGCCGCCACGTTTGTGTGTGCACGGTGGTTGTTTATTCTGAAAGGCGTGTTTTGAGCTGGGTGTCGTCAATTTGGAATCGTACAAACTGGGATATGTAGACATAAAAATCTATGTTTCCATTTGTTTGAAAATCTGTTATTCTATACACAATTGTGTACAGATTAATTCAAACTGTGTACCACGGAAACAGGTATTTGCAATGCGTAGAGGAACGTTATATTCGATTATACAACTCTCTTTTTCAAATGCCCGACAATAATTATTGTTTAAAAAAATACGAGCTTTGACTAGAATTAAGTGTTTTGTTTCTCATTTCGGCAATATTTTTAACATGAATATTCCACACTCTAGAGTTCGGTCAGTGACTACTCTTTATAAAGTTGGATTTAACTTTTAAAAGTGTTGAATTAACATTGACAAAGTTATACTTAACTTGACTCCGTGTTAGGACCGAACTCTTAAAAAGTTGATTCAACACTTTAGTTTTAAGAGTGTACTTATACATAAACCCTGTAAAAAGCTTATCTGTCTGCCTGAGGTGTGGGTGGGGTGTGGAGTGGTCTCAGTTCAATGGAATTTCTCCTATCGTCCCCATTCTTCACAAAACCGTCATATCACCATCATCATTATTCATTAGCGTAAGAAAGAAATTTAGTTTTTGGACTAAGGTGGAATATCACAAGATATAAAATCAATATTTAAGCATGCATGAAATTAAAATAAAGAAGGCCATACATATTTTCTGTTTTGGCTCATCTGGGGAAAACAACCAACAAACACGGAGTATCCGTCGGTAGTGTCAACGGATAAAGAAAGTCCTCCGTTTTCGTTCCGCCGAAAAATCGATGTTTAACTAACTTATTGGCACATTTCTGAAATAAACTTAAACCGATCGGAAATATTATATGGATAAATATTTTGGAATTTGTCACCAGTTTCAATCGTTTAGAGTGAGTTTCAATCTAAAACTTCAAGAGAGTATCGTCTTCTGCGTACAGTCATCCAAGGCATTCTGTTGCAATTCTGCACGTCGCTGATGTGGGGAGCAAACAACATCCTGTAAATTACGGTAATTCCACGTATTCGTTCCGCGGGAAACCGGGTTTTTTGGCCATATTTCTGCTAATGCATGTTGTATATCAAAATCACGCATTGCGAAACATACTTTTCGCTCAGTTTCAATCGCCTTTATGGGGACATTTACTTCGTTGTGGTTTGTGCACGCACGTGTACCCACATCAGCTCATAGGATCGGACCGTTTTAGTGTTTTCATGTGTGGCTCATATCTCGTCTCTTGACGCCATGTTCCACACATTGTCAGTGACCGTGCGTGTCCGTTTATTAACCACATGGGATGCACATGAGGGAGACATTTTCTGTACGGAATTTTGTGCACACTCACATAGCCGCTGGTTGCCTTTTTAAATCGTCCATTACACGGGTTCACCGAGCACCAGGAGCACAGTAGCCATGTTTATGCGTGTGTGGGTTTGTTTGCTCTGCAAACCGTCTGAGGACATATAAGAAAGGGAACAATATACTTGGACGGCGGTTCTTTGTTCTTCATTGTCCTCGGAAGACGTCGTGTACAAAACCAATGGAGATTACTTCAAAGAATCCAAACAATAGAGGAGGAACAATAGAGGTCCTCAGACGTCTTGAAATGCACGTGTGCTTGTGTGTGTATTGGGCACGGCCAGCTGTCGTAAATGTGAGATCATACAAACAGGGATGTGATTATGAAGCCATATTTCTGTACAGATTAATTGTAGAAATTGTACCCGATTCGATTATACCCGTATTTTATTATTAAGTTTAATAGTTTAATAAACGGATCATAATTGTGTGTTCTACTACTACAGCTGATGTACCGGTAACAATCATTTTGATCCCAATATATGTACCAAGCTTTCAATTTGTTTTATCAGAGAAAAGACGAGCTTGGACTAAAATTTAGTATTTTTGTGTCTATTTAGGCATCATTTTTAACATGAAATATTTACACATCCATTATTAATCCCGCCAAGCGCGTGGAGGGGCGGGGGGTATTCAGTTAAAGGGACTTTCTCTTCTTACCTTCCTCATTCTTCACAAAAACCGTCATGAATAAAAAGTCTCTGAAGTACGAAAGAATCACTTTTTTATACAAGGGATTAATTTTTAAATGCTATTCCTTGTCCAATGTAAAAAAAAAGTCACTTAAAATATAAAAGCAATATTTTGAACACGGATGGAATGAAAATACGACAGGTCGCAGATAGATATCTCTTTTTCGGCGGTTGTCAATGGATAAAATAAACTCCTTCATTTTCGTTCCACTGTAAAATCGATGTTTTGGTCCAGTGGCGGCGATTTCTTGTTAGTGGGGGAGGGATGGGAGCTGGTCCCTTGACCTACCCCCATCCCAACTGCCTCGACCATTTATTTAATCAATCACACAAATTATGTTGAAGTTTGTTGAACCAACATAATGCAGCAGCGTGGCCACAGAGGGCCTGGGGGACGTCCCCCCCCCCCACACACACACACAAATTTCCAGTACCCCCCAGGTATCCCCCGCGAAAAATCTCGATAGTTCCCCAAAAAAGACAAGAAAAAGAAAAGGGAAAACCCATACTCCCTGGGGCCCCCACTGAAAAGCAATTCCTCCCCCCCCCCCGTCCCCCTCCCCCCCCCCCACTGAAAAAGTCCTGGCTACGCCTCTGACACAATGACATGTGAGATTTGGATATTGGATGATAATTGTTTTTGTTTGGGAGCGTTGCCATCACTACCCTCCCCGTAAGAAACATTTTGGCAACATTTCTGAAATTATTAAACCATTTTCGACACCATCCCGTAAAATTACGGTAATTTCTCTGTATTCTGTCCGCGGGAAACCGGGTTTTCGGCCATATTTCTGCTAATGCAAATTGTACATCTAGTATTGCTACATCGCGCATTGAAAAACAGGCTGTTTATTCGGTTTCAACAACGTAGCGCATGCAAATTCCACTGCGTACATTGTCAACGGATTTTGTTTGTGGTCCGCGTGTGTGAAAAATCGCGGTTATGGGGACATTTACTTCGTTGTGGTTTGTGCACAAACGTATACCTACATCAGCTCATAAGATCGGACCGTTTTAGTGTTTTCATGTGTGGCTCATATCGTCTCTTCGCGACGGCCTACTACGTACATTCTCAATGGCCGTGTGTGTCCGTCTGTTTCCGCACGGGATGTACATTAGGGAGACATATTTTGACTGGAATATTGTGTACAACTTACCTAGTCGTTAGTTGCTTAACAAATCGTCCATTTCACGGGTTCACTGCGGATCATTAGGAACGTTGAAAGGGGGGATAAAAAGGTCTCCTCGATGGGGAATTCAAACAAACACAAATATATCAACGGGTGTAGTCCACTGATCTATTTTGTAGACTTGTTTGCACTTTGCGTGAACCTTTATTGTAACCAAATTTCCCGGGCAAAAGTGTGTTTTTATGCAGTTAGTACATTTTGTACTTCTCCACATAACACAGGCCTATTTTTTTTTAATTTTCAGATGAATAACATTTACGATGAATTTTCTATTGATCAGATCTATCAGAGCTACTGAAGTGTCGTGGCCGAGCGGTCTAGCGCACCGAACTCAAGTTCTGGTGTTGCCAGCAGCAGGGTGTGGGTTCGAGCCCCGGTCGTGACACTTGTGTCCTTGAGCAACCATAATTGCTTCGTCCTTCGGATGGGACGTAAAGCCGTAGGTCCCGTGTGTTGTATAATGCACGTAAAAGTGGATTGTCGTGCGGTCTAGCGCACTGAACTCAAGTTCTGGTGTTGCCAGCAGCAGAGTGTGGGTTCGAGCCCCGGCCGTGACACCTGTGTCCTTGAGCAAGACACTTAACCATAATTGCTTCTTTCCACCCAGGGGTTAAATGGGTACCTGTGAAGGCAGAGATGGTTTGCTCTATATGCGCTAGAAATGGCAGCAATTGAGCTGTATACTCCCCAGGGAGCTGAGATGGTTTCAGGAATGATTTATGAGCCTTATGAGCCTTATGAGCAGGGATAATAATATAATGCGCCTTGAGCGCCACTTAGTTGGTGGATACGTGCGCTATATAAATCTATACATTATTATTATTATTATTATCAGATTTGATGGTTTCGTGTCATAGACAAGTGTACATTTTGCGCCCGGCACAGTTTGGCCTTTGGGGCTCTTTTGTATGGATGCATGTTAAGGCAAATCATGTTAATCCATACCACTCATCATCAATGCAAAAAGAAAAGTACAAATAGCCTATGAAAATAGTACAAAATAATAGTTTTGGTTTGTGCATGACATCCACAAATCGTTCTGCAAATCGTTTTTCAAATAGATTTTTGCCCTCATATGTTAAAAACAGGCTTTTTGTATAGGGGTCATAATTTTTATGTATAAGAACAAAACACAGAGAAACCAATGATCATAGTGTTAGTTCAAGGAAGTTGATTGACGAGTGACGACACGTTGTTTTTTAATCCTTGATAGGTCACCAAGTAATGTTTACAAGGTATTTAACATTAATTTTGTCCTAGAAAATTGAAATTTCACACTCAAGGGACTAACTAGTAAGAAAGAGACTAACTAGTCCATTGATCCGGAAGTCCATTGATCCGACATAAGCCTGTCTGTTCTGCTTCTCATTTCCGACAGTCAGGCAGCCATCAGTCAGACAGTTCATTTGCCAGACACTAAAGCCGTGTTCGCACTGGACTTTTTGGGGGGAAGGTTTTACTGAGACGATGGTAAAATGAAAAATGGTCAAATGTGACCTCTGTCCACACTTGGACTTTCGACACGGGAAAATTTTACCGAGAACGTGGTAGAAGTAACCGAGCTGTCAGTATAATGACTCATGAGGGCGCTTTGCGTGACCTTTCTACGTTGACCCGATTGACCCAACAACGCACAGAAAACTTGCTACACATGCACATGCATAATTAAATGCGCCCGGCCCGCCCCCACCGCGCGGTGAAACAATGCAAAGCGCACGCGTGGTGTCCCTGTGTAGCACGACCTTGCGCTCGGGCCGGATGTACGCTTTCCTGAGCCGCTTTACCGACTCGCACTGTCCGCACTGGACTTATCGTCTCGGGAAAAGTTACCTGGTCACTTTTCCTGGGCAGCAGTTGGCCAGTAGAAGTAACCGCTGGACTCAGGAAAAGTAACTGAGAGGAAAATGTCCCAGGCTGTCCGCACTGGACTTAAAATGGGAAAAATACCCATCGTCTCGGTAAGTTTTACCAAACAAAGTCCAGTGCGAACACGGCTTAAGCAACCCGGCCGTAGTCATATCCGTACTTTATTCCTTTGTTGGAACAATGAGTTGTTGGACAAACTGATGACCTTGTGAACTGACCACTGACCACCCACCCCACCCCCCCCCCCCTCCCCTCCCCTCCCCTTTTTTAACCTGGGAAATAGTTATTTTTTCGATCGTTTCGTTGTACGATATTTTGTATACAAAGTGGACCACGAGAGGGCGAATGCTCGTTCGATTAGCATGTGATCTGGGCCCACCTGTGTCACGCGAAAGCGAACGCGAAGCGAATTTTACATCATCAAACTCACGGCGAATCATTCGCGCAAGTTGAAATGTGTTCAACTTTTGCGAACATTCGCCGCGAATATTTGCTGTGAACCATTGTCGACGTCACGAACTTCGCTTCGTATTCGCTTTCGCGTGAAGTATGAACCGGCCTTTACTCGGGTATCCACGGGGAAGCTACTCGAACGCCGTCACACCCTATTCATTATAACGTTTTACCAGTTCGTCACAAAATTCAAATGTAGGCTTAAATGAATAACATTAACTTGACGTTTCTAGAAAACGACATACATGAAAGATTCAAATGTTTATTTGATATCATCAGCAACGTTATCGGTACTCCAAATTAAGTTTGATGTACAGCTGTGCACATTTATGCCGAGATAAACCCTTAGAAGCAGTTATAATGATGTACACACCCTTGAATTTAATCAAACACTTAACTGAAACATACATTATGCGGATGCTCATTCATATAATGCTGGTTTATTAGCGTTATTTTTTGTGCAGTTAGATACAATAATCAATAAACTACTATAATAATAAATGTATTCAATAATGTAATGACTATAAAAGCCCAGTTTCAATGTTCAATGCATTTCATTTTCATGGCGAATTAGGGAACAAAAACAGTTAGCGCAGAAATATACTTTATATTAAATAATCTTAGTGATACACCAGAAAACAGCGAGAGCGAAAAGTACTCTTTATACCAAGCGTGGGGTCGAATACATTCACGTTATTCGAATGAGAATATATTCGATATCAGAAAAGAATACGAAAACAGCTTTTCACTACCGAAATGCACTGAAAGTATTTGTATTATATTCGATTACAATGTAATCGACCTCATATCTTTATACTTATAAACCAAAACACACGTCTGACGTACCCTGAAAACCTGAGGTGTTAAAGTAACAACAGCGGTGTAAATTCTTATGATTACATGGTATTTATATCGGACAAGTTGCTCAATATCAACCCCACAAGTGTAGGTTTTACACCCCAGTTTACGCAATTAATAATTCTATAAAAAGTCATACTTGTCATAAGTATCAATTAATTTGTTCTTGTCAATTACCTTTATTATAATTGGTCTCTCATATATATAAAAAAATCTGTAAAAGAAATCAAACAAAAGCTCTTGGTCTTTTTAAACAGAAAAATACAATCTCCAGCAATAATGTTAACATTATATACATGTCATAAACAAATACTATAGCATTTTAGCCCCTATGTCAGTTGTATAACTTAACGATCACAAATCCTTTATATGAACAAAATTGCCTCAATAATCTAAATAAAGCTGAATGGAAGAATTCCGGTATCAAATTATCATAATTATACCGTGGGTATATACTGTGGGTTGGTTTTTTTATTATTTTTTTTAAATCAAGGCACACGGTACATAATGGAACCTTTGTGTATGAGCTTATACACAAATTTGCACTGTCCACCTGAAAATGATGATGTGATTAAAGGGAAGGTTCGACATCAGTAATAACCTAAACATTTCTAATTATTACTGTAAACAAAAATAACGGTTTTAAACCCTTCTCTCGTTACTTGGACTCCGCATTGAACTGGAACTTTCACATGTTAGTTGTTTAATGTTCATCTGGATTCAAAGAAATTAAGCATACTCATATAGGCTGTTTTGCGAACATTACCGATGGTGTACCTTCCCTTTTACGCATGGGCGGATCCCGAATATTTTTTAGGGGGGCTGAGAATCAACAACGAATTTTCAGTACTACAAAAATTACAATGAAATAATCAAAGGGAGAGGAAAACAAAGCACAGTGAGGGGGAAACATGAGGGGAATACCTTACCGTTTGTATCTAATTCTGTTCTTTTTTCCCCCTTTTTTTTACGATTTTAGGGGGGGCTACAGACCCCTTAGCGCCGACCCCTTAGCGCCCCCCATCCCCCCCCCCGGATCCGCCAATGTTACGCTGTAGTGATATCCCATGGAATAATGCCGTCTTAAGGTATGTCCTCTCAATCAAAGTTATTCGTCTCATAGAGTGATCGATGTGCATTATAGGTCATTATTTTCTCAGAAAATGAGAGATGTCATACTGTGCGTGCGCAACCCATTTTCACTTTTCATAGTTCACGACTAGAGAGCCGAAGTATAATGGCGTCCTGTGAACAAAATCACCGAACCATTTTATAAAGTGTTGCATCATATAACGACACGAAGCATTTGTAGACTATGCCACAGGCACTTGACGTTATACTTGGGTGCTCTATAGTAAAATTTTGAAAGACATCTATAGTGGCAAAGAGTCGGCCGTTACAAGGCACTCTTTGACGGATCCGTTAACTACATTTTTTTCAATACTTTCAAGTAGGGCTAAATACACACGTTCTTTGTTCATCTTGCACCGTTTCCTCAGTCTCAAAGTAATTATTAAAGTTATTTTTTTTACTTTCCCCAAAATAATACATGTATACCTCAAAATTGAGACGCTAGATGGCAGTATGCAGATTTGCCGTTTCTTTTCCCATTGTTCTTAAAATATTGCGCATGCTCAGAATTACGTAAGCAATGGGAAAGGACTGCTTAGTCTGCTGCCACCAGCGTCTACAGTCTGCAATTGGCCTATGCGCACATACATTAACCGACACCGTACAAAGAAGCAAGACTTGTTCAATTTATAAAAACAAATTACCTTGTTAACTCCATAATACTTTTAACAAGAACTATCATTACATTTTTCTGTGTATTATTCTAGGCAAGCCGAAGAATAAAATGAAGCAATTTCGTGAAACTTCATTTTTCCTGACCCAAAATTAAGTACACAATTTGTGCGATGTTTTATTTAGAACTGCTTTAAACTACTGATATGGAAATATGAAAAGGTATAGATATTATTTATGATTTGGAATGTGGTATAATTCTTTAAATAGAATTACAACGATAATTCGCCAGATGGTAACATGGGTGAATATCAAAGGAGCCGTATGTAAGGAAGGTTTGATAGGAGCCGTGTTACGGTGCTAGGTACGGACCGTTTCAGAGAGATGAAGAATTCGAGTCGCCATATTAAGTCAAAGTATTCAGAACAATTTAATCAAAAGGAAAATCAATCATTTCTTTATTTCTTAATGAAGTAAAAGGCAAAAATCTTAAGAAATTCAGAAAACTTTAATCAGTGTCGTGTGTCGTGCATAGTATTCATGGTTTTCAAGAATTAAAAAACTAGCTGAAGGATTATCAGCATTTGAGTTACGTTACGTGCTCACATAGTGTCGCTTATGCAACTGGCAATCGTAAAAATATATATATATTACGAGTCGATTGGATTCACTTCCATACTACCAAAAGTAGAAACATGTTACCTTCATTAAACCCCATTATACCAAACTCTCACTGTATTTTCTCTCTGGAATTACTATTATTAGTGACAATAGAATAAGAAACTTCAGTATGCAATTGTAGAAAAACAGCTTGATAATTAGACTTGTAGAAAAAGTAGTCGCTCTAGAACTCCCACAGGGTGCTTTTGCTGGGCTCAACTCCCGTGGCCCTCATTTCACCGTGTTGTTTGCCCTCTAGGAGTCTGCCATTGGAAGCACGGATAAGGAACTTTGACCTTTCGAGAAACTCCAGGGTGAACTTCTCGGGCGTGCCCTCGCTCAACGTGTAGTTGCCGTCACCGTCGACAGTCCATGCTTTGGTTTCATCAGCACCTGAATCGAAATACAGGGGCAAAAATGAATTACTAATTTCTATTCTCTCTAGGAAATTTCAGTCGGGAAGATTTTTTTCGTAAAAATACATTTAAACAAATTAATCATAATTGGGCCTTTGAGAGAAACAGCAGCACAAACTGGAATTTTCTTATTCTTGTTCGTAATTTTGTCTAACTAGGCCTACATCTTAGATGTGAGATGGATGTGAAAGTGCAAAATGTAGACATTGTACATTTAAATGATGTGTGCCTGCATGCAACAATAACCATTACACATCATACACGATAATGTGCCTTCCACAAACCATTAATACCAACAGAGGGCGTCCCAAATGTTATCAACTGTTTCATGATATAGGTATACCAAACATCAAATTCTCTTTGATCTCACCTCTAAAGATGTATGTACCATCATTCTCGTATGCCACCTGTATGATCTCGTTGTCCGATGACGTTCGGTTACACTCCAACATCTTTCTCAGGCCAACGAAGCCATGCTCCCCCTTGAGTACAAGATTCGGTCGGTTGCTCAGCTTGAAGCGGAATTTCTCGGTGTTGGTGACTTCGGTGCTCGAGGCGACCAACGGGCCACTGCTCTTGATGCCGACGAACTTGCCATTGGACAGGGTACGTAGCGACACAGTACCCTCACTGCCGTAGACGAGCTCGAAGAGACAGGCGTCCTTTCTATGGTTCGAAGGCAGAGAAAACTGAATTATTATCTGAAAAATTTGCCAGGGTTAAGTGTGTGATATCAAAACTTTAAATAAGAAGTCTTTAAATTGGTAATGTTTTAACTTTCAACAATGTACATTAACAAAATCAAAAACGTTTGGAAAATGTATTTATTTAATAGTTCCTCCACACACCACCACAACAATGAAATCATGCTGACTTCTGGAGAGAGAGAAAGAAAGGCTTTGCTACTCTGTCGACAAGTTTTAGAAAATGATTCATTATTTTTTCAACTTGTCTCAGAAATATGTGGATCAATTCCCAAGTGGTGTACTGGTGTCCACATTGGGCAACTCGGCCACTATGGACACCATGGACACCATGGAATAATAAAGTTGATATTACTAGTGTTATTTTAACAATGTAGTTTTGCAGGGTCAAACTATAGGGATGCAAACATTAAGGTCCTATCTACTGGAAGTGTACCGGAAGTGTACCTGCGGATCAATCCTCTCGAAAAAAAAATGGTAAATTTATATAAGTGTCGATAAAAAGGGAGCACATGCCGTCCTGTGCCCCTGCCAATTGGGTGTGAAAGGAATAGTTTTCAGTTTTTGTGCCATGTGAAAATTCCCAATTTTGCAAATCGTATATAGGCCATTCATTCTGAAGAGACTTTTGTACCAACTGCTCATGTTTTGGAACAGTAACTACACTCGAAAATGAGCTCGCGATGTTAAGGCTTTTGGAATGATTGTTGTGGGACACTTACTTAGATGACCCCTTGTTGAGAATGTCCGTCTTCCCTGCATCCATGGCCCAGTATTTGCCGTTGGTGCTGCGGATCGCCCATTCGTTCCTCTTACCGACGCCGCATTCAAGCTGAAAGGTTTCTGTGTCCGACTCTTCATGTTGATTTGCCGACACATGGATATCTGGTGACACGGGAGAACAAATCAGTGAGCACGAGCGAGATTGCTTTTTATCACCACGTGACTGTGTTGGTTGGGTGGTACATGTGGTGGCGGGGTGGAGGGAGGGAGGGGGGGGGGGGGCAAGAGGAAATTTCAATAAAGGCCTAAAAGACCAATCAGACCAGTCAATCAAATTAACAGCACGGATTAACCAATAGGGTTAAGACTTTACACCTATCCTCAATAATTTACCTCGGTCAAAGTTTGTAAAGCTGCGCAGGTTGCGTGTACTCAGGTACGGTAATATTCCAACTTTTTGTTTTGTTTACTATTATTTCTATACAAAGTCTATTTGATTTGAGGTTGGTAAAGGTACGAATAATTCTGAGAAAATAGCCAGCCTTCTGTGCTTTCATTCGAGAGAAAACTAACAAATTTGTAACAATGACGACTGTTTGCCAAGTCCGAGGTCGAAATTGTATGAATAAGTAATTGGAATACAATATGGACATATTTTTTTATTTTTTATTTATTTTTAATAAAAAAGTACATTTCGCCAGTGTGTATTCTGGCTTTACAAGGTATGGATAGAATCTGTAGGCCCAAGTTTAAAGTAAAATTTACTTGGTATAAAGCTTACGGTAGTATCAATCTACCTTTCAAAAAGTGCTGTAATATCTTTTGAAAAATGTATACTGTTCTTGAGTTCTGGAAAGAGAACTCTTTCCTAAATTCAGTACTAAGCACTATGGGAACAAATACCATCATATATGGAATAGAGTTGTGTAAAATTCAAATTTTAAAATTTGGGTGCGGGGAGGGGTCATTGGGCAGGGAGGAGAGGGTTGGTCATGGGTCCTAATAACTACCGTCCCCTCTTCCTAATAAATCGTAACAAGAATTCGCAGCCACTGCTCAAAGAAGCCGTTTTGCCAACATTGTCAATAACGTACTTTCCCTTTAGAAAAGCTGAGCTCTCCAAAACACCTCTGTTCATAGAGGCATTGATCAAAATATGCAATGTACTTGAAAATGTGTGTGAAAATAATTAGGGTCTTTCATAAAAATCCATGGAAATATTTAAAACCGCCCATAAAAAGCGTCGCAATCAACCCGAGCCCGAAACCAATTAGTCACAGTTGTGAAAGACAACCTGGTGTAGACCCTACAATACCCTGTATTGTCACATTGCTTGCCACCAATATTGTCGCCTCCATTGCCGCTATGAAGCAACGCAACCCCGGACGTCATTACCGTTTCCTGATTGCATTTCACGCCCCGTGAAAGCTCAGACAGCAGGGGGAAGATCCTTCTTTGTGTCAAGGATACATTGCATGGTATTATATGATTGCGTGAAAATGTAGGCTTAAAGGTGGATGTTACTGAAAATACCTCTAGAAACTATTAGGAAAGGTACACTAGACCTGCTGGCATAACTGCTTCTCATGGGTTTTCTTAATTTCCATTCAATACATATATTAAACAATGATTAAACTCAATGCGGATCTAATTCATGACAAAAGTATCAAAAGGCATTCACAATTCCAAAATGTATGTTTCATATCATCAACAACTTTACAATAAATGCAAAGTTTATGTAAAACTATGAACACTTAGGCCAATGCTATTTTTGTGAATTAAACACCTGCCATTTAACCCGAAAGGGGAAATGGCCTCGGTGTGACCTGTAGAAACATATAATGGACCTCGTATCAGTCGTCAATAAATAACATTCCACAAGCGTTCGTCAGTCTCTCACGAATATTTTACCACAATGATGCCTTTGTTCAAAGTTTGAAGTTCGTCCATTGACTAGAACATTATTTTTTAGTTGAATCACTAACCGCCAATTAAATACAGGCCTGTAGGGAAACATGGCAATTTTAATAGGGTTGGTTCATTTGTTGATTTCGTTGTGGGGACCGGGGATTTCCTTGGGGCCTATCTTGGGGTTTATTAATGGAGTAATTCTACACTAATTACAATCAATGTGTAGACAAATTAATTGGGAACTGCACGATTACATTCCCCTTTTGTTTTACCCGATTCTTATTATTTCAAACAAATCTCCCTGTCTGCTCTATACACAGTGGAAACATCCACTACTAGCCCTAACTCTCTAGACAACAAAAGCAGTTGGTGGATTTTGAAGGATTTTTATTGTTCAGAAACAATGCTTAGGGAGTTAGGGCTAGTCCAGTAAGTTTGATAACGACAGAATATAGAAACCTTCTTGCAAGCAACCACCTTGTGAGTTGTGAGGCACAGGCACGTGCATACATAGGTCCCAAAGGGTGCTTGAGCCCCTGCCCTTTTTGCCTAGTATAAAAAGTGCCCTTTTTAGCCCAAGGTTTTTTTTTTGTTTTTTTTTTGAATGAATTATTAAGTTCCTGTTGCGCATAGACTGCCCTGCCTAGTTGAAAGATGTCAGGATAGAATAAAATTAGAATAAATATTAGGTCAGCAGAGATGCCCCTTACTATTCCTGTGCACGGGCCTGCATGTGCCCCTCCGCGAAACTAGATTTCACGCATAGCCGCGCGCGCCTATACGTCTTTGATAGGCAGGCACACGCTGTCACTGAAACACGAAATTGACATAATCTCATATCAGGTGATATGATACGTTTATTATAAATTTGAGACTTAAGGGGATAATTAGACTTGGTGGACTTGGTCCTTGACTATAGGCTCACTCACCACCAGATCAGATTGTAAATGAAAACCAGTCATCAACATAATCTGATCTGATTGTAATGTTAAAAACCATATTATGCGTTTTTATTAATAAATAAACGCCCAACAATTTTTTAGCTCGCGCGCTACGCGCGCTCGCATGGAATTACACTGCCCTTTTCAGACTCTGAGCCCCTGCCCCTCTACAACCCTGTGCACGTCCCTGGTGAGGCACGTACATACATCACAACAACTGGGAGCAGACTTGACGCTATGGAGACAAATAAAAGGATTGGACCACAACTCCCTTGACTCATGAAATCTTCTGTCAGGCTAGCAACCTCAAACCATAGAAAAGGGAAACCATGCTTAGACGGGAAGGGCAGAATTGGTAAAGCTTGTCACCACCACACGCCATTGCCGTAAACCTCACCTGAAGGCAGTAAAACCTCATCTGAAGGCCCCTTGTCAACCCTAAATCGGACTCTTGGTCGAACCAGCAAAGGACATACAGAAGTCAGTGATCCTTGCTAGCAGCAAGACGGAATATGACGAGCGAGTAATAACCAAGACGGGTTACCAAAACAAGGAGAGAAATGGAAATTAGACATTTGTGCCAAACATTATATCAACCACCGATAACAACATTGGACGATTCAAAATACACAACTTGCTCTCGAGGAGAGAGTGGGATACCCCCGCCCCCATTTATCGACATGAATGTAAATTATCTAGTGCCCCCTTTTATTTGGCAGTGTGCACCCTTTTTCATCATCAACATGGATGCGCCAACTGGGAAGATTTTGTTTATCTTTAAACAAATTATGTTTGTCCATATGAAAGTCATTGTTTTCGCTGATTTGGTAAGAATTTCAATGGCAATACATTTTCAGAGAAGACAGTGATTTGCATAATTGGGAGATGTGTTGAGTGTCTACTTCAATCCTTGGATTAAATGTGATGCCACGGAATGGTGGAGAATATAGCATATTAAAATATGAATCTCTTCTTGGAGTTAAGGCTGAAAATAGTTGAAAATCTTTTCTAAAAAGATATTTCATAATGATGCATGGTGTAATAACAGACTGGTATCTATCAATCATTTATCCTTTTCACGAACAATTAAGTAGGAATCTTACAATCTTAGATTAGACTAATTGCGGTGACACCATGTGGAATCTCAATTGAGTAGTAATTAGTTCTGAAAAGAACTGGTGGTACAACTCGACGTTTCGATCAGTATGCTCTGATCGTCCTCAGGAGAATGCCGGACTCAGGAGAATGCCAGCATTCTCCTGAGGACGATCAGAGCATACTGATCGAAACGTCGAGTTGTACCACCAGTTCTTTTCAGAACTAATTACTACTCAATTAAGATTCCACATGGTGTCACCGCAATTAGTCTTACTTATCCTCACCATGCAAAGCTACAAGTTTTACCAATCTTAGATTAGTTCAGAAAATGTGAATCCTTGTCGCATTAGTAGGGCTATGTACTCCCACATACAAATATGTCATATCTATTATATCCAACATCTCATTTATCAATTGGGCAACAACAAACCGGACATGGCGAACTGGAAGAGATAAGTCTTTATCTAGCTAGTAACCTCACAGTCACACTGTACTGTATGTAAAGCATTGCTATAACGCAACAGAACAAATCTACACAGCCACCTGATCCGTGGACCAAGGTTTGTGTCGGGTCAAGTACTGACCCATATCATTCGGAAACAACACCCTAGTTTCCGCTTTGCCAGTTTAGGTGTAGTTAGGCAGGTAGTAGATTGCCAGCATAGCATGTCCACTCTCTGTAACCACTGCTATCTGTCTTGGTTATATATTTTCTTTCCTCCATGTTTAGAACCATACAGAAATAAATGTTTTTTTTCTATTGGACAACACGCCAGGAACAACAAGGCAGTATTACAACTTTCCAAATTATTTCTTCCAAATACGACACTTGTATACGTACAGAAAGGCCGAAATTGTGTCCACCTCACTTCCAATCACAATGGTTTTAATGTTTTGCTGCAGAATTAACACCAGAACTATTTTCCTTCCTCCATGATTCAACCAACATAGGCCTACATGTACATGTACATATGAATTTATGTACACACGTACATATAATACGTTTACAATCATTTTCTTGAGCATATTGTTGTTCGTACTGCGCCAATTCGGCGACTCTTCTCAGCCAGACAGGCTGGTCGACTGATCGAATATCAACATGGAACGCTTAAAAATTAATGGCCCAGCATTATGGTATTAAAGCTTGGGGTCGCATTACATTGACTTGTTAATCTTCTCCATCTATGCTGAGGGTTTCCCCAAACACCTATCAGGGGACCTTAATGATGGTACAAAACAGGACTGGGACAATCGATGTGCAGGGACACTGAAAGACAAAAACCATAAGCAAATATGTGGATGGATCTCGCTGAGAATGTCCACTTTGATGTAGGCACAAAATCAAGAGATCCAAAACTGGCCGGATATAACAAAATAATGTTCATCAGGACGCAATCGGCTTTATTGGAAGGAACATCATTTGTGTAAACTGCTTATAAGAGTATGTTTACTGTTTTTGAATCAAGATAAACGTGTTTCAGCTGATTACGTTACTGAGAACAATGAAAATTGCATCCACTATTGTTTGTATTCATTCAAATGCGAAATTTAGGAAAGTCTAAAGAGTGTTTTTTTTTTACTAATTTCAAACTGGAAATTAATTCACTTTTCTAAAACGTGACAGCACCTCAAACAAAAATATTTCTAAGTAAGATTGATACCATCATCAGTCTTTACACCATGAGTTTTACATCATCATTTGACCATTTTGTAAACGTACGACATACGTTTAATCCAGAGACAACAAATAAGTAACATTATATATAACCCTTGTCGATGGACCCCGCTGTGGTATTTCAGAAGGCAAGTTTGTTTCAATGTTGGAACTAAATTATTAATCCAAACCCTTGCATATATAATGTTGTTCCACTTAAAGCGATCACGACCGTGCAGACATAAATTATGATCGTTTTTCAATGTGGATCCAACCAAAAATAATCCCAGAAGAGGTTCAGTCTGTATGGACACGACAATCGCATATCATAAATCTAGGACACATTTTAAAGCTAGAATATACACTTTTAATAAAATGTCTAACGTTAACATTAAATTGTTATTCCCGTTTTCTCGAACATGACATGTTTGTCAGACGGAATGACTTCTGAAGATGTTTAGTACCATTATAGTCTTAAAAACCAAGTAGCATTCAGATCATAATTCGCTCATTGTCTGTTCGGGTAATAGGCAATGGTGTACCCCCGACATATCACAATTATGATACACAATCCAGGAATTTTGTCAACTTGGGCAAAAATGCTTGGAGGCAAATACCGGTACGTTTACAAAAACAACTGATAAAAGATAATAAGGAGTGAAGGTTTGCTAAGCGGCCAAGGAAATAATAACTCAACTCCATCCGCAAAATGTATCATTAGTATGTGTGATTTAATTAAGAACGGTTTTCTATTTGTAAAGTTGACCCGTACAGTGGGGGACCGTATAGTGTTATGCTCGCTATAGGCCTATTTTATTCTCTCGACAAAACAGCGAGTTTTCTCTCGAGAACAGTGAGTTTTCTCTCGAGAACAGCGAGTTTTCTACGTTCATAATAACACCACACCATATATTTTCAATTGACTAAAACCGAACGTCCGGTGTCCTTGTACGGTAATCAAGAGCACACCTCCCCGTCGGCAATCGAAGGAAATCCTGGTGTCGGGGACCGGAAAACTGCCCTGGGATGAGCCGGTCTGGATGTGCCAATTTCCAAAAATAGGGATATGCAGCACAAACAACATAACAAGATGTATCCAACATATTACTTCCCTGTATCAAAGAGACTTAAAAATCTACCTATTGAATACGTAAATTTTATTTAAATCTTATTAATTTCATCTTTTTTTCAAGTTTAATTAGTTGAGTCTCAAATGTTTCATTGTCCAGTGTTTCATGTTTAATGTCGTGTCTATCCAGTGTACAAAGAAAAGTACAACAAAGCATTTATGCTTAACAAGCCTGAAATTTCGTTCTTAAAGGTGCAAGGCAATTGTCTCCTTGATGAAGAGCACTTCTATGAGAAAATCAAAATGTCTTTAAACATTTCAAAGAAACACCAATGCCACCAAGACCATGGCAACGATGGCAGTGACCTCCATCAAAACCCCGTCAAGGCATTTCACAGGCACCCCGTGCTGAATGCAACAAAATGCAACAATAAAAAAAAGTGAATAGGTAAAACTTGTAGCTTTGTATGGTGAAGAGGATAAGTAAGACTAATTGCGGTGACACCATGTGAAATTCTCAATTGAGTAGTAATTAGTTCTGAAAAGAACTGGAGGTTACAACTCCTGTGTGCAGGCTGCCCAATGCCATAAGATACAACAGCTTGAACAATGGTTCATTTGTTCTCTGCTGAGGCAACAAGATGTAACAACTTTTACATTTGTTGCATTGAGCGTGATTAGGGCTATGGTTAGGGTTAAATGACTGGTTCCACTTTTTTCTAACACTAACAATAATTATCAGTGACATTAAATCATTAAAAAATATATCCATAATTGAATTCATTCCGATCAAAATAGTGCAGGGAACGGTTAACAGACTGAAACTGCATTAACCAATTAGCCAGATAACCGGAACCAATATTTAAAATGAATAACAAATTGGGAAGCATTTTCTGCCCATTTTGTTGTTCTGGAGTATTTTTTTGACACATTTATTAAGCAATCATTGCGCGGGAAGTTTGTTGATGCTTTTGATTGAAAATGTATACACAATTGCCTACTATCTAAATGTAGTTTGTGTGTCTATCGGGTGCCAACTTTCGGTTAACCGATTAACCGATTAACCGATTATCCGACAATGAAAGATTGAGATATTTGTAACAAACGATGGCAAAACACCCCCATATATTGGGAATGACAAATTATTATTCTTTCTATTTTATACGCACATAATTTCTGTTCATATGTCCCCGTAATCTATTACTTATTGCTGTTGTTTGACCACGCGTAAAGCGAATGCGATATTCAAAGTAAGATAAGGTTTAGAATTGTTAAGAAACAAAAAATGATGGAATTGTTATGTAATTGGTAATCACCCGATTATCATATTAACGAATTAATTTTACTTTAATTATTTGTTGTAAAGTTGATACAAGTATCAATTATCCTGAGTAAATTATTCAAAGTTTTCTTTTGAGAAAACGGGCTAAAGTTTGCCGTCCAAAAATCCAAAGGACAGGAACAAAAAAGAAAACATCTAACCGAGTCATTTTGAATAAAACTATGTACATCAAACATTGTTAAACATACACAGGGCCTACAACAATGTATTAAATCAATACTTTTCATGACAAAACATCGGTAAAACCCAGACAAACGTTTCAAATCAAACAATGAGGTATTCATATTCTAGCTCAAATACCTCATAGTGTTAACCCCTGTACGGAAAAAACTAGACATGGGCAAGGTTAAAACTACATCGTCTATTATTTTATATTACCATAATACAGAATCGATATAAATCACGAGCGGCATATTGGGGGCATGTTTTATTGTCGTTTATTGTGTCAAAAGGAAATAATGTTTACACAGTATCAACGTCAATATCCCAAATACAATATATTTATTGTAGTCCTAGGGAGTGTTTCATGGTATGTATATGGCGCGGGCGAGTTGTTCACCCGATGCGAGGATATAGAACTTATCATGTATCGTTGAAGGGAAAGTACATCATCATTGCGAATGTTGGCAAGACTGCTTTTGCGAGTATGCTTATCTACCGATTATAAGATATTGGAAAGAATGTCGAATACAACCGCCACTTTTCTATCAAAATTATGATAAATATCACATTTTCCTTAATTCCTTTAAACGATGACAGAGGACACACTTAAGGAGAGGAAAGTGTAGTCACGTGAGGATTGGAAATTATATTTTGGAAGATTTTGAGCAATGAAAGTAGTCCTATGCAAATCCAGTGTGACGTTAGCCTTTTTGTTGTCTGCTATAACCATAATGCTTAGACGTTCTACACAAGTGGCGGTTGTAGTCTACATTCTTTCCAAGATATTCATTAAACAACCATCCTGTGAAAATACCAGCTCATTATGGTATCAGTCGTTAACGGAATAGTACTGGAAATGCATTCAGGTTGTTCGAATTCATTCTAATGTGGAACTAAAGAAATATAACGTTTTGCCTCAACTGCGGAACTGGAAATTATCCGACAATTTACCCTACTACTCTAGTTGCGCTTTAGAGGTCAAAATCAGTCAACTGCCTGTTTAACTATTGACCCAAATGTGCACACGGACATTTTCGACTGGTTTTTACTGTTATTTTGACCAGTAAATGTACTTGCTACACGTTAGGTTTGGCAGTGTTCGACTTAAGTGCACTTGGCAAGTATATCAATATTTTGACCGATTTTGACCCTTGTAGTAGTAGAAGGGTTAAGTGACAGCACCTCGGACATAAATATCTCTAGGGAATATTAATACCATCATCAGTTTTACATTTATTTAAAAAAAAATATGTTTGAATCACCAATCCTGTACCTTACCTTTAACGGGAATTAGGTACAACATTCGTAATTATCTAATAACGAATTTGGTGTAATGTTGGTATCAATCATCTTGAGAAAGTAATGCATTTGTAGTGCTTTCCTCTTAGTCTTAGAGAAAACGGGTATTGTCATGTCGACGGCAACTTTGTTCAAAATTTAGAAACAGTTTTTCATTGTTTTCTCAAAAACGTGAGGACCTTATTTACTAAGCTTTCACAGGTTAGTTGTATGACCGAAATACCAACGCTGTACGTTCCTTTTAAGATACCATACCGTACTTCAGTAATCAAATATGATCATCTCCAAATACTTCCTGTATTACATCATAGTGTATGCTTTCAAAGCAAAACTGTTTCCTTTGAATCACACCTTATCATAATCCCGCCTGGGTGCAGAGATATTTTAATAACTAGTCTAAGTAAAGATGAAGGTTTGGATACATGATTTTATTGATTCCCTATTCAAATTCACGATTGTCTGATGGCTACGTTTATAGCCTGGGTTTCAGGTTCTAGTGCCAAAAAAAGTCTCCGGTCGGCTTCAAAATTGGTGCGGTGACGCGTTTTTGTTTGTTTGTTTGTTTTGGGTTTTTTGGCCATTTTTTTTGCCAACAGGGAAATATGTAATACATTGTATACCCGGGGACCATATTCACCATATACAAAGTATGGTGGCTAAGAGAGGCCTCACAAATCGGGCAAACGTTCATACCCCTAAGTCTTTTAATAACCAGTTCACGTCGGGAATATATATTTTTTCCGGTCCCCCGTGCGGGTTTATTTTCAGTGAAAAATCAGAAAAAATTTCTAGCCATTAATACATTTTTTTGTCAATGAAACTAAGTCCGGACACCCAAATAAACACCTTTACTCATTGACATTTCGAGAATTAAATGGCTAGTTTTTTAATTACGGTTGTGTTTGTTCAGCACAATTAGACCGTTGGCAAGCTCCGATGCAACGGCCTATTAGCGACCAGTCTAACAGACGGCATACCAGGAGAGAGAGGACAGGCCTCGTAAACAATGGATATAAATCCGTCTTTACAAATTCTTGGCTGGTACGTCAAAGGAACAGGTCTTGGATAAAGGGATTACGCAAAAATCAACAAAAAGATACAAGTCAGCCGCCACGACGGCGCGCCACGTGTGGCGTGTTGACAAGTCTCCCGGTAACACACACAAAAATCGGAATGCGTGTTTAGACGCTCTCCGATCCCCGGTTCAAAAAAAAATGCGTGTAATGTATACACGGCCTCCGACGCGAACTGGTTTTAAAGCACAGCACGGCAGAATTCCAGATCGATCCAGCAAAAAAAACCAGAAAACTAATTTTGTGGCTCAATGCAGACATCAGACAGCGCTTGTACAGCGTTTGAAACGACAGATTGTGCTCTGTCCAAAAACATTTTTACGCTAGTATGCACTTTTGATAAAAATGTTTATAAATGCATCCATAAGAATCAAGAAGTATGCATACAAACCAATTGTGGAAGTTTCATGTTATTTCATTTTCCTCGCTAACGCGAAAAGAGTGTAAACACATCTAGCTTTAAAGCCCCAATATTGGTAATTTAAAAAAAATCTCGATTTTACTTGAGGCATTCTTCATGTAAGTAGTTCCAAGCTTTCCTTGGAATATGTGTGTCTGAGGTGTTATAGTTTCAGTAAAATTATTTCCAGAATCCAGACTGAATGTTATCTTCTCAGTGGTTTTTCCCACATTTGTTCTTATCCAACGTGCAAATCTTAAAGACTCAAAGAAACTACAGTGTACCATCATTTACCTTTCATGTAGACGACTCTTATTATTATGACGTCATAACTGCGTAACCAGGTGTCAAATTTCATGAAAATAAATCAAATACTTTTGACAAATCTTCTGAACCAAAAAAGACAAATTCTTCATAAATTGAACTAACAATGTGTGGCATGCTTTGCTTTTTTATTGTGAAATGATTTGCATTTTGATGTGACCTTTACTTCCGGCGTTACTGTAAATTCAAATTATTGTTATCGTATGGTGGTCGACCTGTCCAACTCTTTGTTAGGTTTTTCCACTTCGCCCACATTCCGTAGTCCGAATTCCTACTTTACACGCCGAATTTACAATTTCATGAAACGTTTTCCCCCTTCATTTTCATTACCCATAATATAATATCCTGTTTCCTGGCTCAGATTTGCAAAACCACGATGTATACGCCGATTTAGTAGAAGATATATCAACTGCAAAATCTTTTCAAAGAGAAACACGTTACTATGACGATAAACTACCTTGGCCGCCTGACCTTAGCAGACGAGGAAAAGGTAATGAAGTTTACACTTGACGAAACCATCAATACAGACAGTTATCATTTAATTTCCAACTGTTTTTCGCATCCTGTTTTCGTTAGCTGATGTCACAACAACCTCTCAATATTGTAGCGTAAAGGCTCACAACTCTTGCCCTAATTTGTTTTTACTGTATGTAATATTTAAAATATTTGGAAATCAATGCATTGCAATTTTTTTGTTTTTCATTTAATTAAATCATTTAAAATGATTGGGTTTTTTTCATCTTGTGACTTGTCAATTTACTGTCCCCTATTTAAATTGTACCATTTTCAAAATTGGTTTCTTCCAGCTGAATAAAAATATGGCTGTATAGCCACAGGGGTATCGAACCTCAGTCGGCAAATAAACCACTAAATCAAAACATCGAAGCAGGCTTGCTGTTGTGCCTGAAGTGATTTCATTTAAATTTTAAATAATTTTTGTATTTTTAAAAAATATTTTTGAGGGAGGGGGATTTCTCACGTCTCCCCCATCGTTGGGAGATTCTTACGCCTCCCCCATCGTTGGGAGATTCTTACGTCTCCCCCATCGTTGGGAGATTCTTAGTTGGGAGATTCTTAGTTGGGAGATTCTTAGTTGGGAGATTCTTAGTTGGTAGATTCTTAGTTGGGAGACTTTTCTGCCCCATCCCCCTAAAAATAAATCCCACGTCTACACTCCCCTTGTTCAGCGATACTTAGGGTATTCACATTTTGAAAACATTTCACCCAGCCCCTCCCCCTCGACAAATTGGATTCAATATAACACCCCGCCCCAAGATAATGTCTTGGCTGTGGCACTGAACCTGAATAGAGATGAGTTTATAATAACAGTAATCAAAAATACCTTGGCCATAATGACTATAGCTTTTGAATTAAAGTTTTAATGAGCACTAATCCTTAACAAAAACGTTAGCTATAGATGTACGAATAATCTCCGTGTGTGGGATCTTCTGCAGAAAGCTCTTATTCCACAAATTATGTTCCGCCGATTCAACAAAGGGACTCAAGAGTACTTCAGTTATAGGACTACGAAATGCAATTTTGAGTAGATACATATTTAAGCAAATAGCAATGCTCTATGGACATTTTAAACAAATTGGGAAGTCTATTTTGAAGTAAATTGAAGATTGAGTGTACTGTCTAAATTTGTATTTAAAAAAAATCATACTTATCCCGATGACATCACTGATTTGCTCATGAATATGCAAATCACCATAAGTAAATAATGACTAAAAAGGTTATCAAAAATCACCACAAATGGCAATTAAAGGTAGAAAGGTGATGTCAACATGAGAAACAGAGCTTTGCATGATGTTTTAAAGTTAAAAACTGCATAGCCCCTTTAATATGAGGGCACATTTATTGTTATCAAGCTTGTATCTTTCTTGATGGCCAAATGATAAAAATATAACATGTGTTATCCAAGTTGAAGTGGTTCCAAAAGCCGGGTCAGAGTAGTTGGGGTTTCCCGTGGTTTACTAAATAAAGGTCAATACGCCTTACAAATATGATTCATGGTGCAGGCATATATGCCTATAGGTATATAATTACCCGTAATCATTCAGGCATAGCAACATCATCATAATCATCACCATCATTGGCCAGAGCTAAAACATTTTTCGTCAATAACAAAATAAAAAATGGCAACTGTTAACATCTATCACGACTTGTTTGGCCGTCTGGCAACTGTAAAGTGTGGTTTTAAACAATTCGCATTCTGCTTAAGGCGAATGTATTTAAATCCACTCGTCTGTCAAAGGGTTTTGAGGGATCAAACTCGAGGGCTTAAAACCAGAAGTGAAAAAAAATGAGTTTAAAAGTTTGAATCTTTCTGAAAAATCAGAAACTCCCCATAACACATTTTAGGCAAAAGTTGACATACCCATTATCTCACATAAATATATATACCTGATCAGAGTTTTAGATCAAACCTATAGGCCTCTACTTGGTTGTTAAGTTGATGGTGGTTAAAACAAACAAACAAACAAACAAACACCCCAACAAACAAACAGAAACTCGAAGGTGCTTTAACCCTCCTATAGGTTTAACAATCAAAGACACTCAAAATTTGTATGTAACTCCCAACCCATTGACTTTGTGCAGTGCACTCAAATAAATGCAAGGACATGTGGCTGTGGTAGGAGGTCAAACCAAAACCACTCAACTGTATATGAGTCTGCTGCTAAGTACATACACAGCTCTGTGTGACTCTGCATATGACTTATGTAGGACATACACAAGTGTGTTTGACTTTGCCACTAACTCCAGCACAAAAATACACATGTGTGAACAATTGGCAATGCAACCAAAAATACTCAAGTGAGTGTCTGTGGGTGCGGTGCTTACTGGGCCAAATTTCAGCCTGGGCATAGGAGGGATAATGTTTATAATTTCCAACTGAATTTTCGACATTGAGACAAAATGTTCCATGTTAGAATGAATACACCAAACCTAAATGAATTTTCAGGTTTTTTTTCTTGTTAACGACACAGTGAAATAAGCTGAAACTGTCAATGGATGAATTTACAGAGTGTGTATACTGGCTAAGTGCCTTTGAGTATGATAATTGTTGTAAATAAACCATGTAATATGCAGACATAATACTATAGTAATTATTTAACAAAGCACAAAAGATCCAAATGACTTCTTGTCACCATCAATACTGACGACATGAGGCAGAACAGACTAGACGGAATGATTCATGCGAGTGGAATTTAATAGGTTCCATGTATCGGTGATCGTCACGTATACATGACATCTACAACAAGCCATTTCATTCATCTTTCGAGAAATTCCTATCTTATTATAAATGAGATCTTATTAGAAAGTACAGTTAACTACTGCGGCCATCATACACTGGCGGCACTGACATCTCTAGTGGATGGTAACTAAGTTATGTACACAGGAGTGAAGCTGTCGTTCGCGGTCGTCAGTCGGTCAAGTGCATGTACTTGCATAATGTTGACAGCGCAAACACTGTAGCATAATAGTAATTATGAAGAGCCGATGTTCAAATGTTTAGTAACCTGTATAATTATGATTTTCCTTTCAGTGCTTGTACATATCGTGGTTTCAGTTCAATGAAATCAATATTTGCAAACATTGACACTGACGAGCAGAGGACATACTTCACATAGTATAAAGTTTCGAAAGTATTACAACGAGGCCTATCATATGGTCTTCATTCATGCTTTACAGAGCTACTGTGTAGTCGAGCTACTGCGAGTAGTGGCCTTGTAATGTTGAGCTTGGGGGAGCTTGGGGGCGTGGCTCACATGGGGGATATCATGACACCGTTTGGGTACTAGAGGGATCATGAACACAAGCCTCATGGATATAATGAACGTTTATTGAATGTGGGCTACAAACACGGGCCAGGAAAGGGGTTTGGAGTCATAAACATTTTTTTACTGATATAGATAATTCCCTGACTTGGCAACGACTCCTTGCAAATTGATGCACCCAGAAGTAATTACACTCATGATCTCTACCTTATGAGAGAAATCCATGGAACGATGACTAAATTACAAATGAGTCACACAACAGATCACAGACCACAGAATGACAAAGACACAGTTGGGTGCACATGGTCGGCCGCCAGCCAAATCTCTTGTGTGAACACTCCTGTGACCAGTCATCCACTCAAGCATTGTTGCTAAAAAAAACCTCTTTGAAACTCGCTTTTTACAGAAGTGTCGCATTCCTAGCCCGGAGGACAATGCCAGACGTGACGTAATGCACAGCTTTTTGTATCTGCGTTTGATGTTCTCCAAATATGGAGAGAAAATTTAGGGACATGTGTTACAATGCGTAGGCCCTGAAAGCTAGGTGCTGCGAATTTTGCAAAGTTCACGGAAATTCAGATTAATGATCTCATTTTAACTTATGACCAAACTATTATTGTTGGTCTACCTCCATGTTCTAACCATGGAGGATTTTAACACATCGATTCAACCCTCTACGCGCCGGAGTCCATTCATGAGGTTGTTGATTTAGAATTTTAGATTTATAAAAATGCTCAGGAACTTTAACAAAATTATCTGGAAACCCATCATTCTCGACTACCAACTTCCTATACTTTACACAGTTTTCTATTGCTGTGCGTGGGAGAAAGGAAGTTGTGTTTCAGCACGAATACAATAAACTTATTTCGATGACTTGAATTTAAGCATGGAGGACATTGTTTCCTCCATGAATTAAGGCTTGTCTCTGATGGTTGGGTGTGTTACTAGTTTGAAGAATCATTTACACATTTTGAATAAAAGATCAGTATATTAGACATTTTGCTTTACTCCATGAAACATAATATCATGAATTAAGGTGAATATAAAGTGGAAAACGTTTTGGAAAAGGTGCAATATATAATGTTTATGCATGTGCTTTTAGCAGAATACAAAACGGCGAAAATCTCACAGGATGAGCATAAATTGCTCAAAATCTATCTAAATAGTTTCCAAACATCACACATCACATGATTAGACTTTCACCTCCTTCAGATTGTCCTCTATTATATTTTACTTGAAAGTCGGTGACATATTTAGAGAGAAAACTGGCTGTCATAATTTTTTAATGGAGATAATTTTCTTACCTTGTTTCATAGAAACAATTTTGCTGTTGCCCAAGGAATAGAAGACACCCTGCGGAGCGCTGTCTTCCAGACGGAACAGAGCCTCGTTCCCTACCGTCGCCTTTCTTGTCTTCAGTTCGCCGTCTCTCCCCCCGACGGACAAGAACTTTCCTCCGTTCTTAAAGGCAATGCTGTCCCCGTGGAATTCCAAAGCAAACAGGGTATGGGTGCCCTTGTCTTTGGACAGCGTGCCTTCGGCGGTCACGTAGCGATCATCAGATGCCTGGATGAGATACTGGCTAGCCGCTGCGTCCCAAATGAGGGTAATGACAGCATCCCCACCCCAGGGGATGTCCTCATTGAAGAGGATCATCTCCCTCTCCAAGTCCAGGTGGGCGAACTGGTGGCGCTGGACGCTGAAGATGTTGACCTGGGGGTGGATAGCCAGTTGAATGCTCCACGTCTCGGACGGTCCGACCGTCTTGGCCTTACAGGTGGGGCTGTCACCGGAGCCACTGAGGTAATCCAGGGTCTCTGCCTTGATGGCGAATTTACCATCACCCACCGGCTCCAGGATGAACTTCTGCATGAGGTCCGGGCTGGTTTCCTCGTCCATCTTTTCCGCGGTGACTTTGCCGTATTTGTCGTACGTCAAACGGTAGGTGGTCTTCAGACCCATTTTGGTTACCTTGTTGGTCAAGAAGAAGAGCTTGCCGTCCGGGCTGGCGGCGTTGAGTGTCCATACCTGCTTGATCTTGAGGGATGTCCCGTTCACGTTCACGTTGCCCAACTCGGTTGTAAGGTATTTCTTCGTGTTGGCGTTAATCAGTCCTACGTCGAACTGAAGGACATCCCCTCTTGTCGTACCGTTTGTTGCAGGCATACTGATTTCGTCTGGAGTGGCAGAGTTCACGAAATTAAGTTGAAGTTTGGTCTTTGACACTGCAGTCTTGGCTTACAACTGCCCACTTGAAAAAACAGTACCGAACTCTAAAGAAGCAGAAGTTATAACAGCTTAGCTACGTACACAGTGTGTGCTTGTAATCTGTTGTAATGGGTCCTTGCTCTATGAAATAACATACAACTTACAAGCGAGCTATGATATTCAGTACGAACGTGCTGCCGTGCGTGAGTCAGCTCCGGTGGTATACGAGATCGACGTCGTATGCAGTTTGTGTATGGAGGCCTATTTCGTCTGCTGAATGCGCCACGCACCATTCGTAATGCCGGGTCGATCCCCCAACACAGGAAATAGTTCAGTGACTACTGTTTGATGGGCGTTGGTTGACACTGTCACGTGATCAGTACTTTGTGCACCACCACTAGTGGGGCCACACAGTCGGGCACCTGTATTCAGTGAAGCAATTACACGTTAGCTCCTGCTGTGAAGTGTTCAGTGGGGGCGTTCGGTAATACCATCACACAGAAGTATGTTACCTGCTGACCCCTATCATGCTGATTAGGGTCATGAGTGCTGGGTGAGATTTGCTACGTCACCAGGTGGTAGTGTTGGGACAGTGACATGTGGGAGAGTTTTGGCATACTACAATAGCTCAGCCTTGATTAACATAACAATGGATGTGGATAATGATTATCTATAACAAGATTCAAACTGATCAAAAAATTAAAAAATATTAATGTAACTCTTCAATATAATAAATGGAACTTTGCGTAATTATGAAGAAAAAAAAACATTACCCAATTGAATCCCCTACTGCTAGAAAATCACACATTTTTAAAGGCACAAGGAAAAATTAACTTTAAAAAATACGGTTAAATTTGAAACTCACGTTTAAAATTAAATAAATACGAATTGGCATTTGCAAAATGATGGCTCGCAGAATATCAATTACATATCTAACCGTCGAAATAGAAGCTTTTTAATAATGAATTTTGTTAATCAAGTTATTTCATATTCCCCAAATCGTTTTATTGAGCAAATCATAATGTAGTATTATTATAATTTTAAAAAAAGAACCAAAAGGAAATTTTGAAAGTCTATCAAATTCGTTTAAAAAACACACGTTCATATATAATTTGGGTTGGATAAAATAACCTAAAAATACTGAATTGAAATGACACATGCGACCTCCCTTTAATCATTAAAAAATATATGCATTCATAAAATAGCCAACGTTGCCAAGTTCAATGACATGCTATATTTAGCCGTGTGGCAGTGAAATTGTATAGACATTATGAAAATCACAAGAATGATTCAGTGGACGGGAATGTAAAATGGATATTATGGGAATCCCTGTCTGTAAAAGAACGTTGTGAATGGCTGGCTGGCGAATGCACCATCGATAATCTCGTTAAAATTAGCTGACATTTAACTGAGCTCGCACTGCACTAGACTTCATGCCAGGGTAAATCCTGTTAAAAAATATTTAAAAATAAAATGAATAATTTTTTAATAGATCGAACAAACAAATTAACATAAAATGTACAAACAGACAAGCGTTCAAACACCCCAACATACAAACAAACTCAACTCAATTAAACAATAAACAAACAAGCAAACACCCCAACAAGGGAACAATCAAAGAGAAACAAACAAACCAACAAATAAACGTACACCCCAAATAAGCCAGCAAACAAATAAACAAACACCCCCAGCAAGCCAGCAGACAAACAAACACCCCAATAAACAAACAAACACAAAAATCACGGGCCAATTCCAAAAATAAAAAATAAAAACAAAACTCGAAACCTGAATAATATCTGTGAAAGATCAACAACAAGAACTCGACTTAAAACCAAACACTTCTACATTGATGAAACAATGGCGGGTCCGGTCCAGGATGAGAGAAGGTGTCTCTCCCGCGGAAAGAGGACGCATGATCTTCGCACCTATATGTGTACGCCTGATGAACAGCTCAGTTTTATTATTTTTCCCATCATTCTCTTCAAAACCTTATTTATATTGTCAGTGGCGGAACATTGTAATTGTTTGTTTGGCACACTGCATGTCGAGCTATAGTACAACAAAGATCCCAGTGAACCAGGATTTAATGGTTACCATGGTAACCTTTTTATGTTTTGGCTAGACTGTCATTCCACAGAGCAAGGACTGGTTATATGGTAATACACGCGTTTGATTTACAAGTCTCACCAAGGGGCGCATAGCAACCAGTGGACTATGAAACAATTCCTTACTATAACAAATAATACCCTGTCATGTGGGGGAACACAGTCTATCGAGATTGTAACCTTGGAATTCTGCACAGCAAAAAGATCTAAATGTAGATGGGTTGAACACCTTACAAGAAGAGAGAATGAAAGGTGGAGCTGACTTACAACAGAATGGCAACCACTATATGACACCACAAAGAGAGGAAGATCTAAGGCAATATGGAGAGACGAGTTGGTTGAGAAAACAGGGGCAGTGGCTTGGAAAAGACAGTCAAAAGACAAATGTGGCGACGTATGGGAGAGGTCTTTGCCCAGCAGTGGGACGATATAGGCTGATGATGGCAGTGGTGATGGTGGTGATGGTGGTGATGGTGGTGATGGTGGTGAAGGTGGTGATGGTGGTGAAGGTGGTGAAGGTGGTGAAGGTGGTGATGGTGGTGATGGTGGTGATGGTGGTGATGGTGGTGATGGTGGTGTGGTGGTGATGGTGGTGATGGTGGTGATGGTGGTGAAGGTGGTGAAGGTGGTGAAGGTGGTGGTGAAGGTGATGGCGGTGGTGGCGGTGGTGGCGATGATGATGATGATGATGATGATGATGATGATGATGATGATGATGATGATGATGATGATGATGATGATGATGATGATGATGATGATGATGATGATGATGATGATATACAGCATTGGTAATGTTACAATATACAACCAAACTGTGAAAGTTTCAGCTTATTACAATGTGTACGGTAGTTATCGAGACAATTACAGAAATACATTCATATTTGTTCCATTCTAAACGTGGAATTTAGCACTGAGAACAGTACTATTCTTTTTTAAATGAAAATATTTCACTTTTATAAAAAATAAAATAAAGAAGGGGGGGACAGCCCCTCAGATAAAAATTACATCTAAGGAAGATTGATACCATCATCAGATTTCTACCAAGTAAGTTCAACATTATCCGACAATTTTGTTATTATTTAATTACAAATCCTGTACTTTACAAGTAGAAATGTCTTGACTCATGTTTTGCTATTATTATTGTTACGGCGGAGGCAACATCCGGGGCCTGTTTATATTTGTTGATGACCTGAAAAAATATCAACATCGCAGGACGGGCTGTAATTTAATACGTTCATTTCATTGTCTGATATTAATATCTACGAGAGTATTTCCTCATGTGGTTGCAATCATAACCATAAAAGGACAACACACTGAAATGAACAGAATCCGGGAAACTTGTGGCCGTTTTGTGTGTCTTTTTCCTTGTATTTTATAATATCTGGGGCTCAAAGAGCCGGACACGCGAATCGGGTCATGCCAAACCCGATGATGCAAAAGTGGTATTTACCGACTGCTTGGTCATGGCGGCTTGATATGTTTTGTATCATATCATAAATAGGGAAAATGCACAAGAACTAAATAAACTAACAAGGCTAGTATAAGATCACACACCCCTGGGTTCAAACCCAGACGAGTTTTAAACTCAGGTGGGGGAGGGGTTGCTCAGGTGGGGGAGGGGGTAGGTGGGGGAAAGGGGTAGGGTGGAGAAAGGGGTAGGGTGGGGAGGAAGGAGCAGTCAGGGACAGTCATTGCAATTTCAAATCATCCCTCACCTTTGACAAGAAATTTACGTAACTAGTGCTATATATTTATATATATTTATATATTTAAACTGTTAAAGATCAAAGCTGCTTTACTGATCATGGCGAAACTGAAACCTTTTGACAACCTCTAAAACCTTTTTGACAACTCCTGTAGAAGCGGCTCGGTCTGTAGTGGTGTCATTTTAAGCACCAATACACTATAAGCTGAAATCATCATTGACCAAACGGATTTGACATATGGAGTCCAAGTTGTCAAAATACATATCGGTATTCCTTTTGCAATCAAGACTCACTTAAAATGTGGCCGCTTACCAGCTGGGGACTATCACCTTTTGGCGTCAGCTCTTTAGCTCCGCTTGAAAAGAAGAAGAAAATGGGCGGGTGAAAAATTCATTCTAAACAAAATTCTAAGGCATGATTTGCATTAGATAATTTGTTGGCGGGATTGTATATTGTTTACCAGCAGCGCAAATCTCGCCCTGGGTACAGGGGGAATTACCCCCTCCTTCCTGCCCAAGGCATGTGCCCCCGACCCCGCTCAGAATTACAATCTAGATATTAAGCTGACACTTTTACAGGTTCATGGTGAGGTACTATATGATTGGTAATTCAAAAATAACAAAAAATTCAATTCAATTCAATTCAAAATGGCCTATTAAGTATTATTTTACAAATCGCAGCATCTGCCGAATTGCAAGTAAATTTACAATAAAATGTTTAAGAAAATACTATTATATAACCAAACAAATTAAAAATTACTACACAAACAGAACAACTCAAATTGCACAAATTGGTTTTAAATATATCTAGAAATAATCTTGTTTGAGGTGCTATCACACTTTTAAGAGCAAAGTTCCAGTTCGAATTTTGGAAAGATTATATATCCTTCGTACTTTCACGATAGAATTATCCTTCGTACTTTCACGATAGTGATCCTTCGTACTTTCACGATAGAATGAATAGAAACGACAACATAATAAGCTGAGAACATTCGTAGACGCAGTTTTGCCAACACTACCAATACTGTAGTTTTAATACCAAAATAGCCTACATTGTAAAGTCTACGAGAGTGAATAAATAGGTTTCCAATTACTTTCAGACGGGGTTCCATTAAGCTACTAATTAAACTAATTAAGCAATTTAAAGGGACAGTATCATTACGACTAACAGGGCATGGAATTGGAGTACTAGTTTTAGATTAACTCAGTGACTGAAAATAAAACCCACATGATAAGGTCATATTACCGTGGCTGCTGCCAGTAATTTTCAGGGCACTGAGTTCATGATCTTAAACTAGGACACCGATTCCATGCCCTGTTGAAAGTCTGCTCTGATCGTGACGATACTGTCCCTTTAATCATAGAGAAAGGACTGTGTCCTTTCTCTATGCTTTAATTGACCTATCACCGTTTGTGACTTAGCCACGCCCCAAGGCAACCCATTATGGAAGTTAATGCAGTAGTATTTTGATGTATTAGTTTTCCACGCGCGTTGTTCGTTTAAAAATCTGAAATGATTGGCTTGGAATGTATTTTTCATTGCAGATTCTGCCGTGATTGGTCAATAAAACCTACATGTATAGTAGGTAATAGGATAAACACATTCAAAAATGGCCTTTCGACACCATTCACCCCCACCCCGTACGTACAGGACAAAATCCAACGTGAACAACAACTTGAAGGAGCGCGTATTTTACGCGAACCGCGCATGCGGCAACTCAACAAATCTTATTGGTCAAAATAATACAGTATTTTGAATGACAGATGTCGATTTGCATAAGGATCCTAAGCTTTCAACGTTAACTCAATGTTAAGCTGTTAAACATCTGCCTTTTGGACATGTTGACACTTAGCCCTAAGTGTTTTGAAGGAACCAGACAAGTGGAAACATTGCTAAGCATTCTGCATATTATTTTCGCGCCATATACTCTGAATCTGACGGCAGTGACCACCGAATTTTAACCTATCCCTATATACACAACATACACTTCAGTAGGATTTTAAAAGCCAAAAGGCCCTTTGTAATTATAGCATATATATCAACGCCACCCCCCTGAAAAACCATGTAGTCATCATGCTTGCCTTAAAGAGATTGTACACCCAGATGGTAAAATGTCTATAAATGCATCCATACTTAAGAATGAAGATATATGTAGAGAAACCAACCTGGGAAAATGTCAGCTTGTTTCATTGTGTCGTAAACGAGAAATTAATGGGATTGCATTAAGGTTTGTTTGTATATTCTGATGTCGAAAATGATCACGCGTCCGGCCAGCTATTTTTTTCTGCAGCATACTTCGTCAATGGCTTAAAAATTAGAATAGAAATTTTTTTTTAAAGGTTCTTTAATAATTAATTCACCGTTAAACTTAAGTGGCATGGTATTCTAGTGGTTAGAACGATCGCTTTGCAAGTAGAAGGTACCGAGTTTAAGACTAGGTTTTAAACATTTTCATATTTTTTTAATACATTTTTAATACATTTTTTATACATTTTTTAACTACAAAATTAGTTCAGAAACAAAGCCTTTCTATATAATAGTAATTCACCGTTGTGGATGATTTTTTAAAGGAAAATAAAGTCAACAATTAATTGTTAGTATATAAATGCATATAGTTGACGAAGTGTACTGCAGAAAATAAAATCGCGTCCGGTCATGATCCATTTCACGTGTACTGTTTATTCCACGTTTTCTCAATAATAACAGCATGCAATTAATCATGCTGTGTGGTACCGTCGCCAACTTGACATCAGTAAGTGTTTAGCTTATAATTCAGTATTTTTTATAATCGGGTAATTCGTAATAAAGGTAATTACCAAATCTTCAATTGTGACCCACGGGGCAAATAATATCAGCTGTCAAACAATACATCCAAACCCATGCATTTTGCACATCATGTAAAAATTGCTGCATAATTGATCGCCACTATACGAGTCCGAGTAAAACTGTGATTGAAAAAGCACAATAATTGTAAAAAATCAATTTTAAATTCATTCAAAGTTACAGTGTCGTTTAATCAGTGACATTTGTTGGAGTCACTGACCGGAATTAATCAACAAAAGATTCGTTTTTACTCCTGAACGCTATTCGTGACGTCATTAAGTGCCTCTCTTATGCTCCAGTGCTCAGTATTACAAATACTGGCGAGGCGATACTTTCTCTAATTATTGACAGTGAGCAAAACAGTCTCGAAAAGGTTGCTATTGCATGAGAATTAGCGCGATTCCATGAGAACAAGCAACAACCTACAAAAGCCAATAAGGTGTCGAGGCCTTTGCCCGTTCCCATGGGCGTAAATTCCAAGAGATGATACAATACATTAATACCCCCTTCTGTTTGTCCATGGTGGTGGGGAAAGTCCCTAGGATCATCTCCGACATTTTGAGTCCAGGATCATAAAAAAAAACATAATCAATGCTAATGCACTAATACTAACATTTATACATTTGTATTATTCATGTAAGCGAAATTATATCTAGTATCTGCAATGCTTTATATAATTTAACATTAGAAGACCTAGTCCCGGCCTCTATACTGCAGCAAACGGCATTGTTATTATCCGTGTATGAGACTAGGCCCTATGATCCCAACACGTTGAAAACACATGGGCTATGCATACAATCAACGAAATTAAATGAAAACTGAAAAAGTCCCGTACCAGGACTAGAGAGCAGTGGGTACGAGGTATACAGAAACTGCTGGAAAGGCCTGGGACGAGGTTGGGGTATTCCAAAGTGGTTCAAGCAGTCATTGGTTAACGTGTTAAAATATATATAATACAGGCATGATAATATACATTTTTGATAAACATAAAAAACGAGGGGAAAGTTTTGACGTTGTTTTCTCAAAAACGTGATTATCTATTGTGATGAAATTTTCATTGGTAATTTTTTTTAATATTTCGTGAAATCTATAGAGGGTTGTAATTAACTTACTTTATCAAATACTAATGTAGTGCATTTTCTTTAAGGAATTGCCTGATGTCTAATACAGAATATTATAAAAGAGCGACAGCTTTCTTTTGAGAATGCTGATTCATTCCTCCAAGACATCTCGAATTAGAAGCTTCTCTCTCATCTGTCATTCCCTAACCCCTTGCTCTCTTTCTCTACATCCACCGTAACAAGGAAAAAAGCCTTTCCAATTAGACTACCTACCCTGTCGCCAAGAATGGTTCTAAGCTCACCATCCACTCGAATTTCAAAATCATTTTCTTCTGACTGTAAAACACTGAAGGATATCCCCAGACCCTATCGGCAAGTTGTACGATGATGACTCAACGGAATAATCAGAATATTACTAATTGGACCTTTGAGGATACAAACATCTATGGGGGCACAGACAATGCTTTACAAAACACCATTATAACAAATCAGGATGTAGAAACGTTGTCTTCGTGTACTTCTGTTTCATACCATTTAAAAGCTGTTAAAATGCCATTATGATTATGATAAATCCAGCATACACTTTTGGTTAAATGAATGTAAATGCATCCATTACTTTATAAGAATCACGATATTATGTATACATAACTACCTGAAATATTAAGCTCATTTCACTATGCCATCAACAAGAAAATTGTGAAAAACATTACTAAAACGACATCAACATGTTAAAATGTTTATTTCTGTAAAAAAATACGAAGAAAAGTTACATTATAAGTTGACTCATCTGACAGAATGGATTGTGTATTACAATATGTCACATTATTTACAAATTAGTACAATCTCGGCTTGATCTAACCGAAAATCAATTGAATTAAAGATAAAGTCAAGAAAAAGTTAAGAGGTTAATTTGGATTCTTCTTTCGTATATATTACTAGCTTTGTACAAACATAGATTTGAATAAAAATGAAGAATGGCTTGAAAGGTTTCTCAGTATTGTCAGAGGAAGGTTCCGTTAAAGTAGACAATCCTTATACAAATAAATTTACAATTTTAGATATTAAGTGTAAGTCATTTCAAAAGATATTTAATTTTGATACTACACTATTATTCTATCAGTTACATCAAGTACGTTTTATATAAAACTGCGATCATTACTTTTATGTTTTTCGAGATAGTGTAAAGTGGCAACGAAGAAAAATATAATTTCAGTATTTGTATATTGCGTATATTTATACAGCCTACCTCGTAGTCTTGGTTCGATAATACATCGTTGTGTTTTTGTTATACAATTCCATCGACTTGAACCAAGACTACCTCCATCGTTCTATTTTGACACACACAATAATATTAATGCACCTTAATGATAAAAGTGACACATGATAATTTCAAACGATCTGCAATATTATTATGAATAACGGTGTGACAAAATAATAGTATATACTTCTGGAGATCAAAATCCGATGGCTTGGACACGTCTTTCGAATGGACAAGAACCCAGCGGCGTAGCCACGGGGGGGCCTGGGGGCACGTTCCCCCCCCCCCCCCACAAATTTCCAGTGCCCCAGGTGCCCCCCACGAAAAATCCTCATAGTGCCCCAAAAAACAGAAAAGGGAAAAAAACCATACCCCTGGGTCCCCCCACTGAAAAGCAATGCCCCCCCCCCCCCTGTGCGTCCAAAGAATATGTGGCGCAGAACAATCATGACAGAGCTGGCAGAGATGGGTCTATCATGGGGCGAAGCGAACAATCATGACAGAGCTGGCAGAGATGGGTCTACCATGGGGCGAAGCGAACAATCATGACAGAGCTGGCAGAGATGGATCTACCATGGGGCGAAGCGAACAATCATGACAGAGCTGGCAGAGATGGATCTACCATGGGGCGAAGCGAACAATCATGACAGAGCTGGCAGAGATGGATCTACCATGGGGCAAAGCGAATAATCATTACAGAGCTGGCAGAGATGGATCTACCATGGGGCGAAGCGAACAATCATGACAGAGCTGGCAGAGCTGGGTTTATCATGGGGCGAAGCGAACAATCATGACAGAGCTGGCAGAGATGGGTCTATCATGGGGCGAAGCGAACAATCATGACAGAGCTGGCAGAGATGGATCTACCATGGGGCGAAGCGAACAATCATGACAGAGCTGGCAGAGATGGATCTACCATGGGGCAAAGCGAATAATCATTACAGAGCTGGCAGAGATGGATCTACCATGGGGCGAAGCGAACAATCATGACAGAGCTGGCAGAGATGGGTGGGTCTATCATGGGGCGAAGCGAACAATCATGACAGAGCTGGCAGAGATGGGTTTATCATGGGGCGAAGCGAACAATCATGACAGAGCTGGCAGAGATGGATCTACCATGGGGCGAAGCGGCAAATGTAGCCAAAGATAGATCAAGGTGGAAAGCGGTCGTCGAAACCTTATGCCCCACCAGGGGTGAAGAGGTCTAATTTGATATTATACTATCAATTCATTTCAATTTCATTTATTATCATGATAAAAACATGAAAATTGTTGTATACAAATTATACAATAAAAGTTAAAATTTACAAATCAGTCTATCATCAACTTTATACCAAGTTAGTTTTATGCAAAACTGTGACATTTATGTGGGGTTTTTTTTCGAGATTACCAATATAGTGTAAAGTGACAAAGAAAAAATACAATTTCAGTATTTGTATATTGTGTATTCACACATCCTACCTAGCACTTGTAGTCTTGTTGTGTTGTTGGAACACAACTTCATCATCTTGAACCAAGACTATACCTCGTTCTATTATGACGCATACAATGATATTATGTATACCTTAATTTAAAAAATGACACATGATGATAACTTCAAGCGGTCTGGAACATTATTATCAAGAACGTTGTGACAAATGGTATATACTTCATCTATCTGGGAGAATATCAGATGATAGCTAGCTATCGTCACTTGCAAATTACTTGACATTTGGATGACTGTGTGGGGATTTCATATCTTGCAATGCAAACAATGGCTTTGTTTGGTTTTCTTCAAAGTAGGGTCTATAATCGGTCAACGGCCGGACACGTTTTTGTTCAAAATATTATTTGTGTAAGAATTTAGAAGGCTGTCTGTTTGGTTGTCTGTTGTTGTGTATTAATGGATCTTTTAGTATTTGGCTATTTATAGCTGGTCCTTTTATTTTATTTTCTGTTGGAGATCTTCGTGCTGTTCTGTCATTTCAACTTTCAACTTATAAATAATATATGTAGCTTTGCATGGTGAAAAAGATTGCGGTGACACCATGTGAAATCCTCAAATTCTGAAAAGAACTGGTGGTTACAACTCGACGTTTCGATCAGTATGTTCTGATCGTCTTGTAAATACATGTACGTATTTTATAAGCTATAAGCAGAGGTATTGGAGAGCAGATCTTTTTGATGAATTTTTTTTATTGCTTTAGCCTGGACGGCCCTGTTTATCGGGTTGTATGAATAAAAACGAGTAAATAATATAATACATAATATAATATATAATATAATATATAATAAGTATTAGCAAAAAGTAAAAAAAATTATCTGCTTCCTAAGCATTCAGTAAACGCATTTGCTTAATTCCGTATTAATCATCTTGTTTTTTTATACTGCAAAACATTGACTATATACTTTGCAGCAAATGTTACTGGAGTCAGACTGTATGCCACAGCTGAATGGATTTTAACAATAAGTTATTCTTTGTGATGTAAAACCAATTATTGGTACAGACACACGTTTGTGGACATTCTTTTGTTTTCGTAAGAAAAACGCATTCTTCAAACCATTGCCATTTGCACTGAAGATTCTTTTTGGAGCGGATTTTTTCTCAGTCTTTCCCTTGAATAATCTACTCCATTTTGCGACGGATAACGACATATACTAAAATGCTTCCTTTTTGAAAATAATTAGATTTTCTAATTCGTGAAAACCTTGTGTGGACGTGTGTAAGTCCACATAACGTCTCAAGAACCTGCATGGTGTCGACATCTTGTGTTCTCAGGTCCACATAGCGTATGTAATCTTTACTCACACATCCACACACACACAGCAGCAGCATTTGTGGTTAGAGATAAAAATCTGAATGAAATAATCATGTCACCAATGAGTGAATCTGACACTGATAACCAGCAGGATGATGAAGAAGGGTCCTCTGGATCTCCGGAATCGAAGCAAAACGTTTGAAATTTATTTCACACTTATTTCTGAAAATTTTGAGTAGTAACTATACTTTGAAATATTTTTGTTTTTTCTGCATGCGTGTCTTTTATTTCAACTTGAAAACATACACAATTAATTAACATTCAAAAGTTATTATTCCAGTCTAAATGCATTTATATTACAACAAATTAATCTGTTTTTATAAACTAACAACATATAAGTTCTATATTTTTACAGATCTTCATTGCTTGATTATATCGGAATTCTTGTTCATGAAATTAATCAACATTAAACAGAAACGGTTTCTTGCTTGTTATACATATTTTTGTATTTATTTAACGTGCATTAAAGTACAGGAATAATTATTATCCTTGGCACATAAACCTTTTTCCTGCGAGGAACATTCATAAACTCTATCACTTCTCCAGAAGTGTCTTGACTTCTTATTTACAATGTAGTTCTGGAGCTGCGTTGAAAAATGACCGGTAATTACTAGCACTTTGTAGTATGTACTCCCTTCTATTGATATTGAATTAATCACATGCTAATAAGACAAGAGAATGCTTGACAAGAAAAAACAAATACTTTTAGCATATAGAAAATAATTCCTAGTGAAAGTTTTGACTTTTTATTCATAGTAGTAAATACTTCAAATTTTCAAGTAAAAGCAAGTGCTAGTTTGTATTCATATGACCCATTGTCCTAAAATTTAAAATAACAAAAACAAAAATTGAATATGTTCACTCAATAAATATTGGTGATCTGTGGGACAAAGCGCGAGCATGTTTTCTACAGGGTACATACAATAGACGATCATGTAAAATACATATTATTAAATATGGAAAAAACAGTTTCAAATAAGTACAGGATCAATAGGACTACTCACCACCGTCTTTCACCCACTATGTCACATAAATCGCTGCCACTGTGCTGTATAGTACTACATAACCCGTAGCTAAAAAGTAAACTGTATATTCTGGAAAAAATCGTATAGTAAATATTTATATTTATGATGTTAATGTTATTGTTTACACCTTATTCTGTACACCCAACACTGTATAAGCCTCAAGACTTTTTTAAAGACCATGACCTTTTATATAAATCATTACTGATTTCTAATCCAGTGCTGTGGTTTGGCCACAGACAGAGGGCGTTCTTATCAGACCTGTAACTTCATAGATATCACATGTTTCTTGCTTAATTAATTAATAAGACTTTTTTTTGCATACAGGTATTATCAATATCGCCCTCTACGTTGGCTTTTGTCATACCGCAGCAATTTACATATCCCGTGTGGGATGAGTATACGACAAAATGAAAATAAATAAATTCAACAATAAAATACAACTGGCCGTTGTTCCAAACAATTATTTTATCTTTTTATTTTGTACCTCAAACACAAAACTGTTGTCATCTATTTGTATATTCAGTGGGTGGGGCGAGGGGGAAGGGAGGGGGAACATTAATTTCGTATGGGATACCGGTACTAGTAACCACAGATCATATACTCTTTCCTCAGGGTCCGTAATTCAACGGTATGTTTTTTCCAAGAAAACTCGGATTTTATGTACCAACGCCAAGCCTGTATCCTGCAAAACATGCGGGTGTTAAAATAACACCAATTGTGTCATATTGTTTTTTAATATTTTATTTTATATTATTTATTGGTTTTTTTTGCAGTGTATAGGCTACCGGTACCTATATATATATTCAACTGGCTGAAAAGAGATTAATTCTTAATTCAGGAAAAAAGGAATAAGCCTCTGCTAAATTCATGTCAGACCAATTATTTTGGCACTGGTTTTAAAATTCTATGATAAGAAAATCCCTTTTGAAGACAAATAATTTATAATTAAACATTATTTGTATTGATTCGTTGTGTATGTCTACATTTTCTGAAAATATTATGGCTAAAACAAAATTATAATAATGGCCTTGCCTTGTTAAATTTGGCTTTCATCATTATTTTGTTTTTGAAGATAAATAATTTATAATTAAACATTATTTGTAAAAATTCGTTGTGTACATCTACATTTTCTGAAACTATTATGGCTAAAACAAATTTGTAATAATGGCCTTACCTTTTTAAATTTAGCTTTCATCATTATTTTGTTGTTGGTCCTGTGCGTGTCTTCGATAATGGAAACACTGACTTTCGTCAAAGCGGCCGCAATTAATTATGCTTGAATAATCCAATAATATTGCGTCTGTACTGGTCAAACAAGTGTGTTGTAGGCGACTATTTGCCAAATAATTCCTTTCAGCCAAATCGCAGTAATTTCTACTTATATAGTTCATTATCTGACGAGTGTATCGAGCAAAAAAAGACACAATAATATTGGCATCACTATCAGTTATATATTTTTTAAAGCGTTAAAGGTAAAGTATAGAATAAAAAAGATTGTCGAATTGTAATATGACATTACTTGGAGTAAAACTGATGATGGTATCAAGCCTAACTAGAAATATTTTTTTCGGATGAAATGCTGTCACTAAATAATAAATAATGTTGTCAGAAAAATAATCAAATTTACTCTTTCCTAACTATTCCGCATTAGAATATATAGTATACGAAGGTATACGAACAATCTTCTATTTTCACGGTCAAAACAGTATTTTATTTCACGAAGTTTTCTTTACTCTTATGGGAACATCAAACATAGCACATTTTTTGTATTTTTGTCTTAATGTGACATCACAATAGATCACTGCTATTATCACGATTTTTGGGTCGTTCGTACAAAAACATGATTATTGAAGAGTTTTACACCACTTATAAAAGTACACTATGATTGGGCGAGAAAAGTCTGAAAAACACTTGCACAAAATCATGAAAATGGCAAAACATGTTTAAAAGAAACGTCAGCCATTATTGAATACCCAGAATGTATTGGGAAGTGGTCGCATGACTTAATTAGTTGATTTAATTTTGCCCTACACCAACGTGTGTATATAGCACTGTATGCTCAGTGCTTTCCGAGTGTCTGTGAAAAAACTACACAGGCGACTTGGGTGGGATTTGAACCTACGACCTCCTGCTTACTAGTGCAGACGTCTTAACCTCTCGACCTTGTCTGATGATCGCATAACGCGTGAAACTCGGAGTTACAACTACCAGCGTTCCACTAGTTTTACTACAAGTATAATACGCTCTGTCTATGTGGCATTGAGCACTCTACTTCAAGATAGACCGCTACATTTCAGCATATATATATATATATATAACTAACCAAAACACATATTCCATGCCTTATCAGTGTCAAAAATTCACCAATAAAAATATTTATCACTAAAAAGCAGCTAATCAATACGGTTGTCATGGCAGCCATCGACAACCTCCATGTCGTTGATCATGAGCGTGATCGGGCGATGATGATACGTAGCGAGAGTTCGTCCAATCATGCATGGCTATAGCGTCGTTGGGCTCGGATGGCGATAGTGATTCCGTTTCTGTGCGGATTTTTGGCGAGTGTTGCACGAGCATTGTTTACAATACAAATCCAGCTGCATCTTGAATTCGAACGAAAAACTTGTTCGGAAGAAGTCACTTAAAGGACAATAATTTTTCACAAATCAGACAGGAAATAATAGGGATTTCGTAATTATGATCAGCCTTCACCAAGTCATCGATGTGTTGCCGATTGTGTTTCTTGTAATCGTTGAGTTAATTGTTTTGTTTTAGTTGGGCGATATTTTGGAACCATTAACATTTTTTCTTCTCATTTTTTAAAATACCATATTGCCTGAAGCATTATTCAGATGTGATTATTTATACTTTATGGACGAGTTGTGACCACCAGTTCTTTTCAGAGCTATTTACTACTTACTCAACGTAGAATTTCCACATGTTTTCGCCGCAAACAGTCTTTACTTATCCCTTTTACCATGCAAAGCTACAAATCGTAACTTCAAAATAGCTGAATTTCTGTCTTCGAATGACAGAAATTAGTTTTGGAAATCATTTCACTTAGGCCCTATTTTATGAAAACAATAACAGCCACAAGACAGTCACATTTCAAAGGATGTCTGAAAACATAAACCTTAAACCAAGTAAGTTTCTCAATAACAGCCACAAGACAGTCACATTTCAAAGGATGTTTGATAACATAAACCTTAAACCAAGTAAGTTTCTTGAGCATTCAAGTTAATTTCTAGAATACCAAAAGTGCATAGACCATGCGACTTGTTTAGACTTTGCGTGACCTTGTTTACACTTTGCGTGACCTTGTTTACACTTTGCGTGACCTTGTTTACACTTTGCGTGACCTTGTTCATCAGCCGGGCTGAAGGGTGTGTGTATTTGTATGCAGACTTTGTATAATTTGTACTTCTCCCTTGTGTGCCTTATTGAAAATAAATCAAATATTAAGAATTGTTCTGCCAAAATATCAGATTTTACGGTTTCTTGTCGTAGACCAGTGTACATTTTGTGCCCAGCGTAGTTTGACCTTTGGGGCTCTTTTGTTAAACATGCGATGTCATTTGTCACATCGTCCATAGTGGCTTAATAAATGCTTCCGTAAAAAAGGTTGCTGCGATTTATTACCTTGTTTTTTGAAAGGAGGAAGTAGAATCCAGATGGTTGGATTTTTAAATTAGCCCACAATTTGTTCTGACATAGTCTACTCCAATAACCGTGTTATGGTCTCTTCAGGAAGCTTAAAGAAAAGACGAAAACCAAATAATAATAATGCAACCAAAAGGGAGGGGTCAGGCATTGCAGTGCGTGTCAATTTACCACACATTTGTTTCAGTGTTCCCCTGTTTTTGCCGGGTTCCATAGCCGTATGCCCCACCATAATCCAAACTCTGAATCCGCCCTAACGGTCAAGACCTCCTACAACCCCTTTGGATTCGCACATGCATGGTTGGTAACACGTGTAGCTGTGGGTGCAAACTGTGGGTGCATACTTTTTATATTTATAAAAAAAGAAATAAATAAAAAAATCCGTCCAGTCTAGTGTGACTATCTCTGCACACTTTCTTTCAGGAGACTCATTGAGTCACCACAACAATCAGCCCTTCTCGACCTACGACTGAGACAATGGGTCGTATGGATAAAAACTAGTAAATGCTAGGAAGTTTAAGCAAACAGTAAAAGCATTTACTTAGGAGTAAAAGCATTAAGGAAAAGCAAATGCTTGAATTCGTATGAATAAAAATTAGGTTTTACTGTTCAGCATTTGCTAATTGAAATCGTAGTAAATGCTTCACACTTGTGGTTGAATGCATAGCCGAATAGTTTATAACAATAGGGACTCCATTGTGTGTACGAAGAGACCCAAACAGAGCAAACCGTAAGCTAACAGGGGTGGTTTAATGAAATCTCATCATGGCTGATATGTATAGCAATAGTGATTCTGACCCTGAAAATCTGCACGATGAAGACAACTTATCTGTACCTGCAAATTGCAAGCAAAATCTTTTTGTGAAACTTGTAAAACGATACAAGGTGCTACTTGCGAAGTCCCAGTTACCTAAACTTAGTAAAAGCAGAGAAAGAGTGTGCACTCAAGAAAATGACGGTTGAGTATCAGCGCGCAACTGGCATCTCCCTGACAGACAAGCAAATCATGAAAAAGCCGAACAACATGAAGAGCGATGTGAAACTGAAGTCTGATGTGTCAAATACAGGAAACAAACCAATAAAACTGAAGGAGTGGGAGAAATTGCTGCTGGACCTGATGCAGACGCAAAGTTGTTCGGTGATCAGTGAAGTAAAATGTAAATGACCAATTATTAAAAAAAGGGGGGCCTATAACTTGTACATTCGGCCTATAATTTGGCCTGGAATTAAATGTAATTTTGTATGCTGGAATTATTTGTTACTATTTGACTGAAGAGATTTACCATTCTTTCAGGTGCCATACGTGTTGGCTTAGGTAACGTCTCTACACAAGATTTGCCCGGTCCATCCACATCCAAGACGCTTATGAAGTCTCCGCCTCATAGTCACATGACAGAGAAGGAAACTGATGTGATTCCTTCAAGGCCCGTGAAAAAGAGAAAAACGTCATCTCTTCCAGAAACAGAGGAAACTGAGGGACTCTCGACAGCTGAGCTACAGAGACTGGTTTTATTGGAGCAGCTGAAACTGATACGAATGCAGCAACAGCAGATAGGCCTATCGGATTCAGACAGTGATGATTGAACATTTCTTGTAATATATTTCTAAGAAAACCTGTCACTTATTATTTTAAAAAAACCGAGATATTCTGAGAGAATTTATTGTATACATTCTTTATTTTAATCGCCAACGTATTGCTTTTAATAAATGCCAAGACATTTACAAAATATTACATTTAATAGAAAGAAGGTATAAATATGTAGGCCCACAGTTTAAAAAAAGACAAAGACAAAAGAAGGTGAACAGAATACTCCATTTAATTCACGTTTTATGGGTCAATTACTTGTTTTTCCTTTAATTTGCGAAACAGAAAAGATGTTCTTGATTGTTTAAATGTGACTGAAAATAAATATTATTTATTAGCTGTACTTTAACACTTGACCAAAATAATTGTTTTCTTCTCAGCTTAAATGCTTGTCTGAAAATCAAAATAAAACAAACTTATAACATGTTATACTAATGTTATTTCGTAATTTGGGAAATGGATATAAACTTTGTAGTTTTGCTTGGGACTTGTAGTGACCTTCTTTGATTTTGCTATAACATAATTAACCAAAAGAAATACGTAAAATAGTAATTGTGTAATTCTTTTTCTAAGCGTTCTCATAGAGCATTTCTGAGATGGCTCTCCTCTTCCGTTGACCCCTCCTTCTTGTGCGATTTTCATTATCATCTTCATGACCACCTACCATCTTCTGGATATTCCATTACTGGGAAGTCAAATTCATCATCCAGATATTTGGCAACATTGTGAAGCATGAAGCAAGCGACAATTATAGCTGGAGCTTTCTCCAGAGAAAGTCGCACTTTGTACTGCATGATGGGAAATCTTTGCTTCAGCTGTCCGAAGCACCTTTCGATGATTGCTCGTTCTCTTGCGTGAATCCGGTTGTAATGTGCCTCCTGGGGGTTGGATGCAGGGGTGTAGGGAGTCATAAGCCAGGGAGCAATACCGTAGCCTTTATCGGCTAAGAGAACTACATCACTTCCAGATTGTTTCAAGTGCGCAGCCACAGGAGAGTTTCTCCAAATCCTACTGTCATGAACAGAGCCAGGCCAGGTTGCATCTACGCTTGTGAACATCTCATTTGCATTGCATGTTGCTTGCACATTTATAGTTGCCTGTCCTTTCCTGTTGATGTACTCATCCCCTTCTGGTGCAGATGGCTTGTTGATTTGGACGTGCGTACAGTCAACTGCTCCAATGACAAATGGAATCTGAAATGGCCCCCTTGCCTGCCACATTTCCTGTGCAGATTGTATGTCAGCTGCAGTTTTGGGGAACTTGATCCACAGCTCTGCGTTTCTCATCATTTGTTTGAGAACAAGCGTAATCGTAGTGGACACGGTGCTCTGATGAATCCCCGCATCTTCTCCGACGCCAACTTGAAAACCTGGGTCACCAACATACCAGTAGAACCTCAAGTTGCTGCTTTGCAGTCAGTGCTCCCCCTCTTCGTTCCCCAGAATGCTCCAAGAAATGGTCGGCCATCCATGTTACATTTGGTTCCTCAAACCGGTACAGCTGCTTGTATTTTGACTTCTGACACTCCCTTCTCTGAGCATAAACCTTTTCCTGCCGAACGACATTCATAAACGCTGCCATTTTGCAAACTAGTATTTGGTTCATCCTTTTCAGGGTTGCCTCGACCCAGCCTTGAAAATTGACTAGTAAATACTCCAAATCTGAAGCATTTACTCCGTTTTATTCATACCAAACGAAGCCAATGTTAATAGTCTAGCAAAAGCTACCAAAGTAAAAGTAAATACTTTCAGTGTTTAGCAAATGCTTTCCAGTAAAAGCATTTGCTTCATTTTTATTCATACAGATGCGAGTAAATGCTTAAAAATTGGTAGTAAAAGCAAATGCTAGTTTTTATCCATACGACCCAATGACGGTAAGCCCCTCTCTAACTGTGCCCGGGTGTACCATGGCACCGGGTGGTTCGGTACTTGCCACACCTCAAATCTTAACGGAAGATACCTCGGTGGAGTCACGGAAGTCTACGGTGAGGGAATCGTGTGGAAACACTGGAAGGAGTATCTATACTCACTAAAAAAACAACCGAAATGAAATTTAGAATGAAGTACTAAAGGTTTGAGTGACAGTGTTTTATTGTTTTCTGGCAGGATACTATACTACAATTTAAATACAAAAATCACAAATTGTAATACACAAATATTCGTTTTCTAGAAGGACTATTAGTGAGTTCTTATGTCATTTGGTAGATTCTACTGTAGTTTAAGTACATCGATTTTTCATGTGAACAAAATAAACCTGAAGGGAAGTCCATGTCTTTTTTTTTTTTTTTTTAGAATTGTTCACTGGAGATCACGTGTATTGTTATTCAAGCAAGGACACTTATAGTCTGACACCTACGTGTTTGTTTCGAATAGTCCCAGATCTCAATCACCAGACAGTCCGTACGGTTTAGACAGTTTACTGATCCGGATCCTGTATTTGCTGATCCTGCTCGCGTTGTGGATACATTCTAGATCCAAGATGGCGCAAACGAAAATAACAAGACGAAAATCATAACAGAATTCATCAAATCATCATGCATAATCCTAAAAACATTTTGAAACAATTTATTTGAAGGCCAAAATAAATTATCATTGGTATCAAAGGATATCTAAAACAGTTTGTCAAAACAAAACTCTAAATTTAGCAGATGGATTCTGCCACGGACACGGTTCAGCCGTAGTCTGGTACACAGCCGTATACAACAGGCATTATCTACTGACTGAGCTACGACATGGCTTTGGATCCCAAAGTTTCCGTTTCCGCACTGCACAATATCACACGATCCTGATCCGCGATCCTGATCCGCGATCCTGATCCGCGATCCTGATCCGCGATCCCGAGTGAAATAAACACATTCATAATAATTATATTTTTAAAGTGAACTAAACTAGTTACCACACTATATACGGGCATACATCTTAAGTAATAGGGGCATAATAATTACAGTTAGACAAATATATGCGTTATCTGAATCCAATATATTTGTGATCCATGACTCGATCAGACTTTGCGACTCATGACTCAGATTTAACCTTCATGACTCAAGACTTGGACTCAGTCTTGAATGATAGTGAGGACTTGGGCTGGAGGTTGGAGGACCTAAATGCAAATCTAGAAAAGGCATTATTCCGAACAGTGTAAAAGCTTACAAAAAGCCCTCTGATTAGAATGTGAGGTTGACATCAATTTACATAACTTGTACCATTTCAAACAAAAGTTGGATTTGATTCAGGATTAAGGAAGACATGATCATTATTAAGACTGTGATCACTATCATCATTAAAAGCAGGGGTCAAAATTAACTTGAATGTTATGGTAGCTCGCATGACTAGTTATGTCAAAATTTTACTAGTCCTTCTCATGTTTTAGTAGTCCTGAAAAAAGGCGAATATAAAGAAAAAGAAATGAACCGTGAGCTGGTGAGCAACATGTTCTTCCTGAGATCATACTAAGATCATACTGAATGTTTTTTGCGTTGTTTTTTTTTTTTTTTTTTTCACTAGCCCATCGGACTAACCAAACCCCAGCAGCTAGTAGTCCCACTGTTAAAACCACGAGCCTCGGACTAGTGGACTAGTGTTAAGTTTAACCCCTGAAAAGGAAGGTGCAACATTAGTAATTACCAGATTACCAAATTTACAAATTATTATCTAAAGCAAACTTGCAGCGTGTAAAGTTGTGATACAATTATCAATCATCGATACAATTATCAATCATCCTTACAATTATCAATCATCCTGTCAAATGTCAAAAGAAATGGTTTATGATGTTTTTGTGTTTTAGTTAATGCAGTTTTCTTGATAATATTAACTCTTTATAATGCTTTTTGTTGTTTACAACTGACTGTTTGTTTATTATTTACACTCATTGTTCTGGTTTAATCTCTTTTTAAAGATTTTCTTTGTATGATAGTTTTTATGTAATCTGGCCGCAATTCAGCTGTTGGCTGCGATGGTCAATTTTAAATAAACCATTAATAATAATAATAATAATAGAAATTATACAGTCTGAATTGCTTTTATCTAAAGAGAAAGGAGGAATGTAACAGTTTCTTGTCGTTTTCTCACAAATGATATCACAAATTTTTATGAAACTTCCACAGGTTAGTTTTATTATATATTTCTTGAAAACTGGTTTGAAATAGTTGAAATGAATGTACGTTACCAAAATTTAAATTTTTTGTACCTTCACTTTAAGGCCGGTGTACACATTTGGTGAAATGTCCGTAAATGCATCCTAATTTATAAGAATCAAGATCTAGGCCTATGGATAAAAAAAAAAAAACTTAAACGACAGCAACTGAGACAGAAACATATTTCAAGGGATGTTTGAAACCATCATCAACTTTACACGAAGTAAGTTTTATGTGAAACTGTCATAATTATAGTGTATCTAATTGGTAAGTGTGACGTCATTTCAACATAAACCACTCCTCCTTCACAATGGAGTGGTTCCAAAAAATATTCTGCTTAAGTACAAAAATGCATTTCCCACTTTATCTTTTTAGAATTACAGAAGAAATTGTGCAGTGTTTATAGTTGATCGTGATTAATGTTTTGCAAAAGATTGGAATCATTTCAGGAACATTTCAGCAATCACGATCAACTATAAACACTGTACAATTTCTTCTGTAATTCTAAAAAATTAAAAGTGGGAAATGCATTTTTGTTGAAAACGAGAAAAATGTGAAATAAAGGTTCTCAGCCAAAATAATTTTACAGTAAATTATTCATGCTTTGGAGCCACAAGTTGAAAGAAAAGTGCACGTTCTGTCAATACGTAAATAAGTAAATGTGTCGTACACGAGCATGTACGACACATTTACTTACAAAGAGTAAAGCAGTTTTATAGCAAATCTAGTATCCGTACTGTCTTACGGACAGCATTGCTGTATCCTTGGTTGAACTTATACCACAATTTACCAGATAGTTGTTCCTGTTGTTCCTTCCTGGTACTCGCCTTTAATGTTTGGCTGGTACACGTTCCATTGTCGGCTTCACCTAACATAATAATAATAATAATAATAATAATAATGTGGACTTATATGGAGTGTCGTGGCCGAGCGGTCTAGCTTACCGGACTCAAGTTCTGGTGTTAGCAGCAGAAAGTGGGTTCGAATCCCGGCCGTGACACTTGTGTCCTTGAGCAAGACACTTAACCATAATTGCTTCTCTCCACCCAGGGGTTAAATGGGTACCAGTGAGGGCAGAGTTGGTTGATTAGCCCTATATGCGCTGTAATGGCAGCAATTGAGCTGTATACACCCCAGGGAGCTGAGATGGTTTCAGGAATGATTTATGAGCCTTATGAGCAGGGGTAATAATATAATGCGCCACTCAGTTGGTGGATACGTGTGCTATATAAGTCCACACATTATTATTATTATTATATTGCGCACGTATCCACCAAACTGGTGCTCATGGCGCATTATATTATTACCCCTGCTCATCAGGCTCATAAATCATTCCTGAAACCATCTCAGCTCCCTAGGGAGTATACAGCTCAATTGCTGCCATTACAGCGCATATAGGGCTAATCAAACACAACAACCAAGTGCCCTCACAGGTACCCATTTACCCCTGGGTGGAGAGAAGCAATTATGGTAAAGTGTCCTGCTCAAGGACACAAGAACCATGGTCGCGGTTGGGATTCGAACCCACATTCTGTAAGCCATCAGAACACAAATCCAATGCACTAAACCGCTCGACATGGCACATGAAACAAATGAATCAAATCAAACATCAAAAATAAACATGATAAATTGCTGCTACTTCTTCAATGACGAGGTCATATGGTCAGCGTGCCTTCATAACAAGAACTGCAAAACACTCAAACTTTATAAGGTTGATCTTAAAACTCATCTGTTTACTATTAGGCAAAAAAAGTGTCCAGTTCCTGTTCACAGGTTGACATCAAAATCGGTGCGGTGACGCGCCACACAAATTGGGCAAACGTTCATACCCTTATGTTAAAAGTTGTTTAAAACACAGCATGGCAGAATTCCAATCAATCCAATAATTTTGGCTGTAATTGGACGTCGTTTCATAGCAACAAAAAAAAGAAAAACTAAAAATGCTGATGCGTGGGACTGAGACGGAGACCAGAAATCAGAGACTTATTTTTTAAAGTATTTTTCTTTCTGTTTCTGTAAAGCGCATCGAGACTCGCACTATATAAACATGCTTAATTATTATCTTAAATGATTTTTTTTTAACCCTAACTCCCTAGGCCCATTTGCTTACACATAACCTGAATCCTCCCTAACTCCCTAGGCCCATTTGCTTACACATAACCTGAATCCTCCCTAACTCCCTAGGCCCATTTGCTTACACATAACCTGAATCCTCCCTAACTCCCTAGGCCCATTTGCTTACACATAACCTGAATCCTTCCTAACTCCCTAGGCCCATTTGCTTACACATAACCTGAATCCTTCCTAACTCCCTAGGCCCATTTGCTTACACATAACCTGAATCCTCCCTAACTCCCTAGGCCCATTTGCTTACACATAACCTGGATCCTTCCTAACTCCCTAGGCCCATTTGCTTACACATAACCTGAATCCTTCTTAACTCCCTAGGCCCATTTGCTTACACATAACCTGAATCCTTCCTAACTCCCTAGGCCCATTTGCTTACACATAACCTGAATCCTCCCTAACTCCCTAGGCCCATTTGCTTACACATAACCTGAATCCTTCCTAACTCCCTAGGCCCATTTGCTTACACATAACCTGAATCCTTCCTAACTCCCTAGACCCATTTGCTTACACATAACCTGAATCCTTCCAAAATAACCTGAATCCTTCCTAACTCCCTAGGCCCATTTGCTTACACATAACCTGAATCCTCCAAAATCCTTCAGTAATAAAGCAAGCACATGACATGTATGCACACGTGTTTCTAATCTGTGATACATACATGTACATGGCCAGGGACCCTCCCTGCATGCATGGAGCAATAAACAGTGTCCACTGACCCAAGCACTGACCTTGCAATTACTACAACAAACATGGATGTACATGTACCATGGAAAGGCAAGTATGCCTAATAACCTCAATCCTCCAAAATCCTTCACTTTAGCAAAGAGCATGTAGCATGTAACCTCAATCCTTCAAAATCCTTCACTTTAGCAAAGAGGATTTTGGAGGATTTGGGAAGGTTAGGGTTAATATAGTGATGCAACTTATTGTAAAATCTTACCTTCTGATGGCTCTGGGATTTTCGTTTTGATGATTCGGCCGAAGAAATCTCTCAAAGGCTGGGCAAACAGACCAAACAAAATCACTATATGATAATAGTGTGCCCACTGGTTGTGGCCAAATATTGTACAAATGGAAGGTTCTATGTTTCAAAAGTAGGATTTGTTTACACGTTTCGTGAATTTGAAAACATCTAGTGAATTTATTTTGTGCTCACGTGTAAAAGTGTAAATGTCTCAACCTACCACAAACGATGATCCAACAAAGCCTCAAAACTTTCATATAAAAAAACATTGTAACTATTAGTATGCCCAAGTAAAGTATTGTTCTTTCTATATAAATGGTTTTGTTTTTCACTGTTAAAAGTATAGAAATATTTATTATCCACTTTATGATTAATTTTTTAGCATATTTGCGTTCCTTTCATTAAGCCAAACAGCAACGGTCCAATGAAAAAAAAAAAAAATTCTGAAATTATCATTTAAAGTAAAAAAAATGCGGGCAATACATCTTTAATTTCTTTCTAAGGAGGACTTTTTTCAATTTAAACAAAAAAAGATAATAAAACAGAGAAAACTTGCCCGAATAAATTGTCATTATCAGTGTTAAGTTATATCCTCTACTCAGTGAAAACAGTCTTCTCTCAATATATCTCTTAACCCTTTCCTTACCATAGGCGACTTTTGTCGACTGCACTCATACCCCCTCTTCTTTACCATAGGCGACTTTTGTCGACCAAGCTTCCACACAAAAAAGCACTCTAGCCTGAGCATAAAGGCCATTTGTTATAAAGCTGTAGTTTTGTCCATGTTCACCCTCCATACCCAAACTTACAATGGTTGGAAAGAGAAAGATCGGATCTTTCCATAGATGGTGAAATAAATTAAGGTTGCTATTATGCAATCCCTTCAAATTGGAGTTGAAAGATCCGAAATGCCAAACACCTACGGAGTGCCATTTGTTTGTGTACAAAAAAGTGTTTGAGTTTACAGATCACACTGAGGAAACAAAGATTGAGAACTTGGACATTTATTGACCGATCTTAATGATTTTTGGATTATATGAAAGGGAATTAAATAAGTAAAATAATTATTATTACTTATTTTTCTGTAAAACGATATCTTCAAGGTGATAATAGAGTTTGTAAAATTGGCCTTTGAACACAAGCTTTCTGTTGTGTAAGAATGTGTGCTTCACGCTTGAGTGGTCAAACAATGTGGTCACCAGCGGTTGTTTATGTCAAAACAATTCGGTATTGAGAGGGTTAAAATGAAACAAACTAGACTCATACCTTCTCTGGCTCTTCCTGTATTTTCTTGGGTTGTAATTTCTCCAGGTGTCTGAGAACCTTTGACCCTGTTGACCCGACCTTCTTGGCACCATCAGAAAGTGTCCTTCCCTTCTTGGATGTTTCTTTTGGCCTGTTATGATAAGGGACAAAAGTGAAATACAACACGGTAGTCATACAGTTCCTCTTTCATGATAGGTGTCCTTGTACGATGGGCTTCAGGTTAAAATACCATCTGAAGATGTGGCCCTATTAAAAGTGAGTGTACATCTTTGTTAAACACCTGACAACAACATCTGTCTTGGGGTGGTTCTCCCACTGAACATATCTTCTCTTCTCTAGTTTCTTCAGGCTTACAAACTACAGTCACTTTTGAGGAAACCTTTTAAGGTTTCAAAACCAGAATTATATAATATTGTAAAAAAAAAAAAAATTTTTTTAAATAACGTCAACTCACCCATTACTGCCTCCAATGGTTTGTTCGCTTCGTCTCATCTTCTCAAGAGAGATCTTTATTAAGAAGAGGGAAAAAACAAGAAGAATGAGAGACATTTGGGATTTATGTTCAGGCTAAGCTTCGGCGATAACATGATAATATCGAATATCGCGATACCTTTTTTTATTCGATTACGATATCGAAAACCTTTTTAAGTTATTAAGATATCGGAAAATCGCGATTAAAAAAAATATATCGCGATTAAAAAAATATATCGTGATTAAAAAAAATATAATTATCGCGATTAAAAGAAATTGCAATTGTGATCCAAGTGATTCCATGGACACAAAATTAAAACAGTCTTTTCAGCTTTTGGAAGTGAGAAACAAAAGCGAACTACTTCAGAAGTACATACACACTCTGCAAACGAATTTGTGATTTATTGTGATGCTTGTAGAGGGGTACATACCTGTGGTTATCGGCTATAAAGCAATCATGCATGAATGAAAAAAATAATCGCGATACTATCGAGAATCGTGATATATGTTTGCCGATATATTGTGAATGAAAAAAAAATCGATATCGCCCAAGCTTAGTTCAGGCTTTGCAAGCTTTGCATTTCACATCAACATGGGATATCAAATCGGCCCTCATACTGTTTTCTATTCTTTGATTGTTTAAGCCTAAAAATTTAGACTACTCTGTTTATTATATCAATTTCTTTGTGACAGTGTGGAAATAAATGTAAACTGAAACTGAAAAAAAATATCAATCCAAAAGTGCATAACAATACCTTCATTGCAGACCTTGATTATCCACACTAATTCAAATGTGACCGGCTCCACAAAAATGGGTATTATGGGACAAAATAAAAAAATTGAGTTACATACATAGCTGAATTGGTTACATTATAAGCTTTAATTTGGTGTAGGTTTGAACCCTGTGGCATTTTGCATTCTGGAGATATACTGATTTTTGCATATTCATATTGTACAAATTAACGGAAGTGCCTTCAGAGATACAGCCCTTTAAACACAGCAAGTGGAAAAAGAAATGAGCTAAGAAGAAACTCTCTTGAATGCCCATAGCAACAGTTATGTTCCTTTTGAGCTCCTTTAGGAATGCTTGTGCAATATAAATTTAAATTAACAAGCATCTTGAAGTATTTTTTCAAATATTTTTGCTAATTTGCATAATGTGTAAAATTTAAACTTTTGTTTTTTCATCTTTACTCATCAATAATAATATTTCTGTAAATAAATTATGAAAGTATTGATATAATAGAAGCCAATAAACCAACAACAAAAAATCACGTTATGAATTTTTTTTTCACCCTCTCCACATAGAACAGCCCTTTACGGGTAATAGCATAGCGTCCCTTAATACTCTTTTTCGCAGAGCGGGTCACAATTATTTCAAAGGGACAATATCGTCACGATCAGAGCAGACTTTCAACATGGCATGGAATCGGTGTCCTGATTTAAGATCAGCACAGTGAATGAAAATTACTGGCTCATTTATGAAGCAGCAACGGTATATAAAATATGACCTTATCACGTGGCGTATTATTTTCAGTCACTGAGTTAATCTAAAACTAGCAATCCGATTCCATGCCCTGTGGATCATGACGATGTTGTCCCGTTTAGGAGATTTTTTATTTCAGGTAATATAAAATTAAAAAGGACTTTCCAGAGGCACCAATCTCATATTGTTCTCAAGAATAAAGGGCCTGTCCCACTTGGACGACTTTTTAGGCGACTGCCGGCGACTGTCATAGTTGTAGCAGGTCGCCGAAAAACCGGCGACTGGACCCCCCTACGACAAGCTACAACCTACCACCTAGTCGACGTCAAGCTACGCCAAGCTACCGACAACCGGCGACTCAATCGTCGCGACTAAGGACGACCACCTACAACCACACCTACGACAACCTACGACCACACAGGCGACAACCTACGACCACCGAAGTCAACCTACGTCCACCCGCGACAAGCTACGACAAGCTACGACCCTGTCGGCGACAACTGAAGACAACTGAAGACAAATGAAGAGAATTCACTTGACTTCTCTTGACGCCAGTACCTGTTGCCAGTTGACGTAGGTTGACGTCGTAGTCGACAATGGAATTCACCGAGGTCAGCACGGGCAACAACCTACGTCACCTGGCGACAACCTACGACAGCACCTACGTCAGTAGAAGTCAAGCTACGCTCATTGGCGTCAAACCCACTGTCGCCGAAAATTTTGGAACATTTTGAAAATCCCGCGGCGACCAGAAAGAGGCTACGACTCTTTGGGCGACTGAGGAGACTGCTCCCGACCATACAGGCGACACCCCAGCGACCATGTGGCGACAGCCTGGTCGCCTGTAGTCGCCTAAGAAATCGCCTAAGTGGGACAGGGGCATAACGATATAATCGAATAAACCACAAGGGAAACTGAAGAAAATTAACTGGAGAGGGACTTGAACCTGCGACCTCGGTATCACCGTACCAGTGCTCTATAAACTGAGCGTTCTAGAATACAGATGAATGAAGTTAACAATTTACCTCTCTTGCGATCAGTTGCTTGGCTGCATACGTTATCTGCTTGGTGGGGGGTGTGCTGCTAAAACGGACCACAGAGTCAAGATTTCTATGACAAGACGAAAAAGAGGTTGGGGTTTTAGAGATTTAACTCTTGTTTCGCTTTTCTTTGGTGGATAATGGACATAGTTCAATTATTTTATGGAGATTTTTAATTTCAGGTAATAAAATGGAGTACCATGGCCGAGTGTTCAGTGCAACGGATTTGTGTTCTGATTGCCAAGTCATCAGAATGTGGGTTCGAATCCTGACTACGACTGTGGTGCTTCTGTCCTTGAGCAAGACAATAATTGCTTCTCTCCTCCCAGGAGTAAATGGGTACCTGTGAGGGCAGAGTTGATTTGATTAGCCCCGTATGCACCAAAATGGCAGCAATTGAGCTGTATACTCCCCAGGGAGCTGAGATGGTTTCAGGAATGATTTATGCGCCTGATGAGCAGGGGTAATAAAGGCACTATGAGCTTCAGCTTGGTAGATACATGGAGCCATATAACTACACATTATTATAGCACATTTGAATAATAATAATAAGTGCATTACAAACGTAAATAATGTCCCAATGCGGTTTACATGATTACCCCTGGTCACTGGGCCAATATCATTCCTATATTCCAACGGAAACTTTTTAGTCCAGGATTCAAGTATCACAAAATTCAGTCCGTGCTTCAGCCAGTGCTTTACTCTAAAATGTTACTCGCCAGCCAGGCTGGTTATTTTACCTGCTTATTAATAATAATAATGAATATTTCATTCTTATATAGCTTTACATGTATAGCTTTATATGTGCTTTACATTATTACCCCTGGTCACTGGGCCAATATCATTCCAATAATCTTTCTCAGCTCCCTGGGGAGTATACAGCCCATTATGTGCAACCATTTTTTGACACTACAGGGCTAATCAAACACAATAACCATCTATACCCTCACAGGTACCCATTTATACACCCTGGTGAAGAGAAGCAATTACAGTTAAGTGTCTTGCTCAAGGACACAAGTACCATGGTTGCGGCCGGGATTCGAACCCACATTCTAATGACTCGGCCATCAGAACACAAATACAATGCACTAGACTGCTCGGCCATGACCCCCACCCCCCCCCCCCCATTTTAACCAATATTTGATGTAAAACAACGCTGATGTGTAAAATCATCATATTGAATGAAAGTATTGTCTTGTATACATACGGATCAAGTACATAGTTATATTGTCCCTCTGTGCTTCTTTCTTGGTTGTATGTCACGTTGTAAGCTATCATCGTGTTTATAAGTTCCTTCATCTGACGTTTCTCCTGTGCGCTGAATAACTGTGTATTCACCTGTAAGGAAGATTACAATAAACCCTTTCATGATATGTGCCATGTTTTTGATGAGGCAGAATTGCTTATTTCCAACACTCATTGCCGTCTGCGACCCGACGTTCAAACTTCACGCACGGGAAGGTAATGTTGGCAGAACTGCTTCTATGAGTATGCTTTACTCTTTTTGAAACAAGATATACATTAAAGGGAAGGTACAACATTGGTTATGTTGGCAGAACTGCTTCTATGAGTATGCTTTACTCTCTTTGAATCAAGATATACATTACAGGGAAGGTACAACATTGGTAATGTTGGCCAAACTGCTTCTATGAGTATGCTTACTCTCTTTGAAATCAAGATATACATTGAAGGGAAGGTACAATATTGGTAATGTTGGCAAAACTGCTTCCATGAGTATGCTTACTCTCTTTGAATCAAGATATACATTAAAGGGAAGGTACAACATTGGTAATGTTGGCCAAACTGCTTCTATGAGTATGCTTACTCTTTTTGAATCAAGATTATACATTGAAGGGAAGGTACAACATTGGTGATGTTGGCCAAACTGCTTCTATGAGTATGCTTACTCTCTTTGAATCAAGATTATACATTGAAGGGAAGGTACAACATTGGTAATGTTGGCCAAACTGCTTCTATGAGTATGCTTACTCTCTTTGAATCAAGATATACATTAAAGGGAAGGTACAACATTGGTAATGTTGGCAAAACTGCTTCCATGAGTATGCTTACTCTCTTTGAATCAAGATATACATTAAAGGGAAGGTACAACATTGGTAATGTTGGCAAAACTGCTTCTATGAGTATGCATACTCTCTCTGAATCAATGTATTCATTAAAACACCAACCTGTTACAGCTCAACGCAGAGTCAAAGATATGAGAAAAGTGTGAAAGCATGCACAATTTTTACAGAAAACACTTGGAGCAAAAAGATGACATCTGGCAAAAAAAAAAAAAATTTTTTTTTTTCACTGAAATGAGAGCTTTTCAGACAGAAACATTTTTTTCAGAATGATTGGTACTTTTACCAACTTCACATGAAAAAAAGTAATTTTATAATCAATGGTGTACCTTCCTTTTAAACAGAGTATTATATAATGACAGAACGTCACATACACCAAAAAGATTTTTGAGGGAAAAAAAGCAAACAAACTGAGACTCTCCACCTTCGGTCATGAGCTACAGCATTTGCTAATTTTTTATTGCCATGTATGTAAATTAACATTGTTTTTGTGTCCCCCCCACCAAGCAGTGTGCTCCCTAATGGTTGCACTGTGTCACCCCTTTCCCCACTTAGGCTCCACCCCTGTTAATTGTAACACAACCAATCAATTTCCTCACAGACGATCAGGGCCTACTTCCTTTTGAAATTAAGACAATTCAAGTACAGAGATGCATTGTATACCTATATTTTAACTATACATTCTTATATTTCACCCCCCCCCCCCCCCAAATGGGTAAAGAGTCAAGAAAAACTTCAGGAAATTGAAATGAGGAAAATCAGATGGCATCTCGGTGGTCAAGATGCCGCTTGTCTTCTCTGCTACACTTACAGGTCTGAAGGTTGGCTGTAAGATTATGAGGAGAAGAGGCAGGATTTCTTGGACGGCCAGTCGAGGATCGAGGAAGCAGGCGATGTTAGGAGATACCTGCGTCAGGATGGTGGTCAACAGGTTCTTCACTTTGGTCTGCTTCATGGAATTCTGGTGGGCGTTGCGAAATGGTGGATAGAAAAAAACCACATAGAAACACATCACAATCAAATTCTTCCTGAGCAGACGCCAATTTCAGCTGCTAAGCCGAGAATTGTGCTTACCAAATATTTTCGCTAAGCATTGCAATACAGACTACCGGCCAAATTACAAAGATTTTGTATGAAAGTTTGGCTGGTAACCAAGGAAATCCACTAAGCAAATTTGTCTGGTAAGCAATTGTTTCTGCTCAGTAGCTGCCCCAAGCTGGTTGCCGAGACACTTAACCATAAATCAAGGGTGTAATTTGACACAAGTGAAAAATCCTGAAAAATGGGTAGTGGGTCTGGGTTTCACTTTAGTCTAGAGGACAAAGCCCCCTGATGAACCTCTTGGATGTTTAATTTTGGAGGATTTACAGACTCTCCACATCCCTACAAACAAGAAACTAGAGGCTTGGACAAAACACAGGTTACTTCTTTCTTTCCTTGGTGGCTACTTCTCTTCTTTCAAGAACATTTTGTGGCAAAGGGAGATTTGTAAAAGACCCTGAAATCAGAAAAAATCCTTAGAAATCACAGGTTTGATAAATAATAATTCATTCCTGTATTGGTAAAACTTGTAGCTTTGCATGGTGAAGAGGATAAGTAAGACTAATTGTGGTGACACCATGTTTCTCCTGAGGACGATCAGAGCATACTGATCGAAACGTCGAGTTGTAACCTCCAGTTCTTTTCAGAACTAATTACTACTCAATAGAGAATTTCACATGGTGTCACCGCAATTAGTCTTACTTATTCCTATACAGTATGTCCCCAAAAAAGTGTCACTCTAACTATTTCTGAAAATATACCAAAACCCCAAAATACATTTTGGAACTTTTTCAATTGCACAGATACTCCTAATCCTTGGCCTAAACACCTGTGAGTTTTATGTAATTTCTCACAGGTGTTTAGGCCAAGGATTAGGAGTATCTGTGCACTTGAAAAGTTCCAAATGTATTTCGGTTTTATATTTTCAGAAAATAGTTTTTGGGACATACTGTATGCATCTTTTCAATGGGAAGAGAACAGTTAACTGATTATATTGATATGACATAAAACATCCGTCACGTTAGCAGTTTTTCCAATGGTTGTTATTTATTTTTAAGTACCTGAAACCGACCAAAAAGTGTTTCAACATGTGAATGGACATGCAGGCTTATACTAGAACTAATTTGAGTTGATTTATTTTATTTTTTTATTTTTTATTTTGTTTTTTTCCCTCAAATTTCCATAAAAATTGGACGGAAAAAGTTACCTCACTTTTCCGTCCATTTGTTGATGGAAATTTTAGGGTAATTAAAAAAATAATAGTAATAATCAACTCAAATTATCTTTAGGATAAGCATGCATGTCTATTCAAATGTTGAAATTCTTTTTGGGTGGTTTCAGATATTTAAAAAAAAATTACAACCATTAGAAAAACTGCTAACGTGACGGGAGGAAAGTGGCCCCCTTTATTGTGTTTTATGTCATATGCTTTTTATAAAGATATATCATGAGTCAGAGTAATTTGTTTTCAACCAGTACATCACTATATTTTTTTTTGAGAAAGGAAGTTTATCACCAATTAGGTCCCAAAAAAGTCCTCGGTTTCTTGTCTCCGCACACGTCACTTCAGACCCCAACTTTTATTATTTTTTTCATAATAATAATAATAATGTGTGGACTTATATAGCGCACGTATCCACCAACTGAGTGGTGCTCAAGGCGCATTATATCATTACCCCTGCTCATAAGGCTCATAAATCATTCCTGAAACCATCTCAGCTCCCTGGGGAGTATACAGCTCAATTGCTGCCATTACAGCGCATATAGGGCTAATCAACCAACTCTGCCCTCACGGGTACCCATTTAACCCCTGGGTGGAGAGAAGCAATTATGGTTAAGTGTCTTGCTCAAGGACGCAAGTGTCACGGCTGGGATTCGAACCCACATTCTGCTGCTAACACCAGAACTTGAGTCCGGTAAGCTAGACCGCTCGGCCACGACACTCCACTTTTGCTGTGGAACGATGTCCAATTGCAGCCAAAATTGCTGGATCGATTGGAATTCTCTGTGCTGTGTTTTAAATGACTTTTTCACACTGGGGTATAAACGTTTGCCTGAATTGTAAGGCCTCTATTAGCCGCCATACTTTGTGTATGGGGAATTTGGTCTGGTTCCAATAACTGTTATACATGTATGACACATTTCACTGGTTGACAAAAAAAAACATTACCAAGAAAAAAAAAAATAATAATTTTTACGCCGTTCTATGACCAGAAACCAGAGGCCTTTTTTGGCCTTAGTAGCTAATTTCGTAAAATAATCAAGGGTGCGATTGAACAAAAGTAAATTTTCTTGCTAAAAAGTTAAATTTATGGGAAGAAAAACAAGACTCTTTTCCTTTTCTCCTACCTCATATGAAGAGTTTGGGTACTTGATGCGCTGCTGGCCCGCTGATGCGAATAAGAGATGAAATATGACTGGGGTGTAAGGGAGATATCGATAGAATGTGTAATTCTGAGTGTGGGAAATCACGCTGCCTAGACGATCATGGAAGATCAGCCAATCATTAGCAAGATTCACCTGGGGGGGAAAGATGAAAGAGAGTGTTACCACGGCGCAAATATGACCTGCTACCACAAAATGAAGTCACAACTTTTCAAAACTCAGATGTTTGTATAACAGTATTCTGTAGAAATACAGCATTCCAATGGTACCAAACTGATCATTAAAATCTGTGAAAGTTTGAAAAAGTCATACTTCCTAATAACACTGGTCAACAATTTTTTTAAAGTTGTCTGCTTCAGAGATAAAATGTGCTATTTATTATGGATTTTGATGTGCTGAATTCAAATATGACAATTAAAATTGCTGATTGGCTACTGTTTCCAAGATATTTAAGTTTTTACATTTTACGTACTATGTATATGGTGTACATAGCAGATTTTTAATCATGAATTATCATACGCTATTCCCATAAGTGTACACATGTACATGTAGATCTTGAAAACTAGAGCCAATCAACAATTTTAAGCATCATTTCCATTCTCAGTGACCCATAATTAGTCAAGTTTGACTTCATTTGTTTCAGAAGCATTTTGGCTGTAGACCAGTGTCATCACACTTGTTGAATTTTGACTTTCCAAGTCCATTCCAGAAAATAATATTGTGTGACTTTATGCTCATACAGTAGGAATAAGTCACAAATATAGACGTTTGATTTAATTTTGCCCTACACCGACGTGTGTATAGCACTGTATGCTCAGTGCTCTCCGAGTGTCTGTGAAAAAAATACACAGGCGACTCGGGCAGGATTCAAACCCACGACCTCCTGCTTACTAGTGCAGACGTCTTAACCTCTCGACCACTGAGCTTGCCCGATGACGATTGGCCGGCTAGAATCCTATATAGCAGCAGGTTCCGCGATATATATAGATTGGTGAAATTCTTGTGTCGGGAGATAAACAATTGATTTAATTTTGCCCAACACCGACGTGTGTATAGCACTGTATGCTCAGTGCTTTCCGAGTGTCTGTGGGTTCGAATCCCGCCCGAGTCGCCTGTGTAGTTTTTTCACAGACACTCGGAAAGCACTGAGTATACAGTGCAATACACACGTCGGTGTAGGGCAAAATTAAATCAATTGTTTATCTCCCGACGCAAGAATTTCACCAATCTATAAATATATAGACCTGTCACCATTCATGCATGATGGTCAATCGGAAGCTGGCCTGGATCTCCCTTTGGTCGAGAGGACAAAGCCCCCTGAATCTTCTGGAGGATAAACGGACTCTCCTTTATCCCCACAAACAAGAAACTTGAGGTTTAATTTGGACACAATACAGGCTACTTCTTTCTTTCCTTGGTGGCTACTTCTCTTTTTTCAAGAAAGTTTTGAGGGAAAGGAGATTTGTAAAAAATTCTGGAATCATGAAAAATCCTGATAAATCACAGGTCTGAAGACAAAGAAAAGTGCTTGGGCCATGGAGTGCCATGGTCAAGCGGTTTAGTGAATCGGATTTGTGTTCTGATGGCTAATAGTAAACAGATGCCTAATAGTAAACAGATGAGTTTTAAGATCAACCTTATAAAGTTTGAGTGTTTTGCAGTTCTTGTTATGAAGGCACGCTGACCATATGACCTCGTCATTGAAGAAGTAGCAGCAATTTATCATGTTTATTTTTGATGTTTGATTTGATTCATTTGTTTCATGTGCCATGACCGAGCGGTTTAGTGCATCGGATTTGTGTTGTGATGGCTGAGTCGTCAGAATGTGGGTTCGAATCCCAACCGCGACCGTGGTGCTTGTGTCCTTGAGCAAGACACTTTACCATAATTGCTTCTCTCCTCCCAGGGGTAAATGGGTACCTGTGAGGGCAGAGTTGGTTGTTGTGTTTGATTAGCCCTATATGCGCTGTCATGGCAGCAATTGAGCTGTATACTCCCCAGGGAGCTGAGATGGTTTCAGGAATGATTTATGAGCCTGATGAGCAGGGGTAATAATACAATGCACCTTGAGCACCAGTTTGGTGGATATGTGCGCTATACAATGTATAAGTCCACATTATTATTATTATTGGGCACATATGTTCAGTTGAGCATGTACGTTTGTCAACTGACATGCATTTGTACACAAAATGCAATTGTTAATATTTTCATTGGTAAAAATCTAAGACATCTGTATTTCTTTATGAAGATTTAACTCTAATCAGCTGAATATCTGTAGATACAAAAACCTCATTATATATAAGTCTGTGAGTTCAATCAACTACGTGTTCTGTTCTGTACTCACTGCTTCTAATCTTGGGTCTTTGAATTTCATTTCAAGATAGTTCTCGAATATTCCTGAAATGAAAAAAAAATAACAATAATTAAGTGAATTGATGATCTGTAAAAAATACAAAATGTTTCCAAAATCTGTAATTTGAGATGAATGGGTTAACCCATATCCGCCTAACCATGTAAACACACAAAAGACTGTATGTGCCTAAGCCCCCGCACAGAGATACCTAACCATGTAAACACACAAAAGACTGTATGTGCCTAAGCCCCCCGCACAGAGATACCTAACCATGTAAACACACAAAAGACTGTGCGTGCCTAAGCCCCGCGACAGAGATACATAACCATGTAAACACACAAAAGACTGTATGTGCCTAAGCCCCCGCACAGAGATACATAACCATGTAAACACACAAAAGACTGTATGTGCCTAAGCCCCCGCACAGAGATACCTAACCATGTAAACACACAAAAGACTGTATGTGCCTAAGCCCCCGCACAGAGATACATAACCATGTAAACACACAAAAGACTGTATGTGCCTAAGCCCCCGCACAGAGATACATAACCATGTAAACACACAAAAGACTGTATGTGCCTAAGCCCCCCGCACAGAGATACCTAACCATGTAAACACACAAAAGACTGTATGTGCCTATAGCCCCCGCACAGAGATACCTAACCATGTAAACATACAAAAGACTGTATGTGCCTAAGCCCCCGCACAGAGATACCTAACCACGTAAACACACAAAAGACTGTATGTGCCTAAGCCCCCGCACAGAGATACCTAACCATGTAAACACACAAAAGACTGTACGTGCCTAAGCCCCGCACAGAGATACCTAACCATGTAAACATACAAAAGACTGTATGTGCCTAAGCCCCGCACAGAGATACCTGCCTAAGCCCCGCACAGATACCAACCACGTAAACACACAAAGACTGTATGTGCCTAAGCCACAGAGATACCTAACCATGTAAACACACAAAGACTGTATGTGCCTAAGCCCCCCGACAGAGATACCTAACCATGTAAACACACAAAGACTGTATGTGCCTAAGCCCCGCACAGAGATACCTAACCATGTAAACACACAAAAGACTGTTGCCCCGCACAGAGATACCTAACCATGTAAACACACAAAAGACTGTATGTGCCTAAGCCCCCGCACAGAGATACCTAACCATGTAAACAAACAAAAGACTGTATGTGCCTAAGCCCCCCGCACAGAGATACCTAACCATGTAAACACACAAAAGACTGTATGTGCATAAGCCCCCTTTGAGATACCTAACCATGTAAACACAAAAGACTGTGCCTAAGCCCCCACAGAGATACCTAACCATGTAAACACACAAAGACTGTATGTGCCTAAGCCCCCACAGAGATACCTAACCATGTAAACACACAAAAGACTGTATGTGCCTAAGCCCCGCACAGAGATACCTAACCATGTAAACACACAAAAGACTGTATGTGCCTAAGCCCCCACAGAGATACCTAACCATGTAAACACACAAAGACTGTATGTGCCTAAGCCCCACAGAGATACCTAACCATGTAAACACACAAAAGACTGTATGTGCCTAAGCCCCGCACAGAGATACCTAACCATGTAAACACACAAAAGACTGTATGTGCCTAAGCCCCGCACAGAGATACCTAACCATGTAAACACACAAAAAGACTGTATGTGCCTAAGCCCCCCGCACAGAGATACCTAACCATGTAAACACACAAAGACTGTATGTGCCTAAGCCCCGCACAGAGATACCTAACCATGTAAACACACAAAAGACTGTATGTGCCTAAGCCCCCGCACAGAGATACCTAACCATGTAAACACACAAAAGACTGTATGTGCCTAAGCCCCAGCACAGAGATACCTAACCATGTAAACACACAAAAGACTGTATGTGCCTAAGCCCCCGCACAGAGAGACCTAACCATGTAAACACACAAAGACTGTATGTGCCTAAGCCCCGCACAGAGATACCTAACCATGTAAACACACAAAAGACTGTATGTGCCTAAGCCCCGCACAGAGATACCTAACCATGTAAACACACAAAGACTGTATGATACCTAACCATGTAAACACACAAAAGACTGTATGTGCCTAAGCCCCCGCACAGAGATACCTAACCATGTAAACACACAAAAGACTGTATGTGCCTAAGCCCCCGCACAGAGATACCTAACCACGTAAACACACAAAAGACTGTATGTGCCTAAGCCCCCCGCACAGAGATACCTAACCAATTAAACACACAAAGACTGTATGTGCCTAAGCCCCGCACAGAGATACCTAACCATGTAAACACACAAAAGACTGTATGTGCCTAAGCCCCGCAGAGATACCTAACCATGTAAACACACAAAAGACTGTATGTGCCTAAGCCCCCGTGACAGAGATACTAACCATGTAAACACACAAAGACTGTATGTGCCTAAGCAGAGCCTAACCATGTAAACACACAGATCAGAGATACCTAACCATGTAAACACACAAAAGACTGTATGTGCCTAAGCCCCGTGACAGAGATACCTAACCATGTAAACACACAAAAGACTGTATGTGCCTCCTAACCATGTAAACACACAAAAGACTGTATGTGCCTAGCCCCCGCACAGAGATACCTAACCATGTAAACACACAAAAGACTGTATGTGCCTAAGCCCCGCAGAGATACCTAACCATGTAAACACACAAAAGACTGTATGTGCCTAAGCCAACGCACAGAGATACCTAACCATGTAAACACACAAAAGACTGTATGTGCCTAAGCCCCCGCACAGAGATACCTAACCATGTAAACACACAAAAGACTGTATGTGCCTAAGCCCCCCGAACCGAGATACCAAACCATTTAAACACACAAAGACTGTATGTGCCTAAGCCCCGCACAGAGATACCTAACCATGTAAACACACAAAGACTGTATGCCTAAGCCCCGCACAGAGATACCTAACCATGTAAACACACAAAGACTGTATGTGCCTAAGCCCCCACAGAGATACCTAACCATGTAAACACACAAAAGACTGTATGTGCCTATCAGAGATACTAACCATGTAAACACATTAAAAGACTGTATGTGCCTAAGCCACAGAGATACTAAACCGTAAACACACAAAAGACTGTATGTGCCTAAGCCCCGCACAGAGATACCTAACCATGTAAACACACAAAAGACTGTATGTGCCTATAGCCCACGCACAGAGATACCTAACCATGTAAACACACAAAGACTGTATGTGTAAGCCCCGACAGAGATACCTAACCATGTAAACACACAAAAGACTGTATGTGCCTAAGCCCCGACAGAGATACTCTAACCATGTAAACACACAAAAGACTGTATGTGCCTAAGCCCCAGCACAGAGATACCTAACCATGTAAACACACAAAAGACTGTATGTGCCTAAGCCCCGCACCGAGATACCGAACCATGTATACACACAAAACTCTGTATGTGCCTAAGCGCAGGCTGTTAGTGAGCTAACCATGTTTACACACATATGACTGTATGTGCCTAAGCCCCCGCACAGAGATACCTAACCATGTAAACACACAAAGACTGTATGTGCCTAAGCCCCCACAGAGATACCTAACCATGTAAACACACAAAAGACTGTATGCCTAAGCCCCGCTTGAGATACCTAACCATGTAAACACACAAAGACTGTATGTGCCTAAGCCCCGCACAGAGATACCTAACCATGTAAACACACAAAGACTGTATGCCTAAGACAGAGATACCTAACCCACAAAAGACTGTATGTGACAGAGATACCTAACCATGTAAACACACAAAGACTGTATGTGCCTAAGCCCCGCACAGAGATACCTAACCATGTAAACACACAAAAGACTGTATGTGCCTAAGCCCCGACAGAGATACCTAACCATGTAAACACACAAAAGACTGTAGTGCCTAAGCCCCGCACAGAGATACCTAACCATGTAAACACAAAAGACTGTATGTGCCTAAGCCCCCACAGAGATACCTAACCATGTAAACACACAAAAGACTGTATGTGCCTAAGCCCCGCACAGAGATACCTAACCATGTAAACACACAAAAGACTGTATGTGCCTAAGCCCCTGCACAGAGATACCTAACCATGTAAACACACAAAGACTGTATGTGCCTAAGCCCCGCACAGAGATACCTAACCATGTAAACACACAAAAGACTGTATGTGCCTAAGCCCCCGCACAGAGATACCTAACCATGTAAACACACAAAAGACTGTATGTGCCTAAGCCCCCGCACAGAGATACCTAACCATGTAAACACACAAAAGACTGTATGTGCCTAAGCCCCCGCACAGAGATACCTAACCATGTAAACACACAAAAGACTGTATGTGCCTAAGCCCCGCACAGAGATACCTAACCATGTAAACACACAAAAGACTGTATGTGCCTAAGCCCCGCACAGAGATACCTAACCATGTAAACACACAAAAGACTGTACGTGCCTAAGCCCCCGCACAGAGATACCTAACCATGTAAACACACAAAAGACTGTACGTGCCTAAGCCCCGCACAGAGATACCTAACCATGTAAACACACAAAGACTGTACGTGCCTAAGCCCCCAAGACAGAGATACCTAACCATGTAAACACACAAAAGACTGTATGTGCCTAAGCCCCCGCACAGAGATACCTAACCATGTAAACACACAAAGACTGTATACGTGCCTAAGCCCCGCACAGAGATACCTAACCATGTAAACACACAAAAGACTGTATGTGCCTAAGCCCCGCACAGAGATACCTAACCATGTAAACACACAAAAGACTGTATGTGCCTAAGCCCCCGCACAGAGATACCTAACCATGTAAACACACAAAGACTGTACGTGCCTAAGCCCCCGCACAGAGATACCTAACCATGTAAACACACAAAAGACTGTATGTGCCTAAGCCCCCGCACAGAGATACCTAACCATGTAAACACACAAAAGACTGTACGTGCCTAAGCCCCCGCACAGAGATACCTAACCATGTAAACACACAAAAGACTGTATGTGCCTAAGCCCCCGCACAGAGATACCTAACCATGTAAACACACAAAAGACTGTACGTGCCTAAGCCCCCGCACAGAGATACCTAACCATGTAAACACACAAAAGACTGTACGTGCCTAAGCCCCCGCACAGAGATACCTAACCATGTAAACACACAAAAGACTGTACGTGCCTAAGCCCCCGCACAGAGATACCTAACCATGTAAACACACAAAAGACTGTATGTGCCTAAGCCCCGGCTCTGTGATACCTAACCATGTAAACACACAAAAGACTGTACGTGCCTAAGCCCCCGCACAGAGATACCTAACCATGTAAACACACAAAAGACTGTACGTGCCTAAGCCCCCGCACAGAGATACCTAACCATGTAAACACACAAAAGACTGTATGTGCCTAAGCCCCCGCACAGAGATACCTAACCATGTAAACACACAAAAGACTGTACGTGCCTAAGCCCCCGCACAGAGATACCTAACCATGTAAACACACTGTACCTAAGATACCTAACCATGTAAACACACAAAAGACTGTACGTGCCTAAGCCACCGCACAGAGATACCTAACCATGTAAACACACAAAAGACTGCATGTGCCTAAGCCCCCCGCACAGAGATACCTAACCATGTAAACACACAAAAGACTGTATGTGCCTATAGCCCACGCACAGAGATACCTAACCATGTAAACACACACAATACTGTATGTGCCTAAGCCCCGCACAGAGATACCTAACCATGTAAACACAAAAGACTGTATGTGCCTAAGCCCCCGCACAGAGATACCTAACCATGTAAACACACAAAAGACTGTATGTGCCTAAGCCCCCTGCAGAGATACCTAACCATGTAAACACACAAAAGACTGTATGTGCCTAAGCCCCGCACAGAGATACCTAACCATGTAAACACACAAAAGACTGTATGTGCCTAAGCCCCGCACAGAGATACCTAACCATGTAAACACACAAAAGACTGTATGTGCCTATAGCCACGCACAGAGATACCTAACCATGTAAACACACAAAGACTGTATGTGCCTACGCCCCCGCACAGAGATACCTAACCATGTAAACACACAAAGACTGTATGTGCCTATAGCCCACCTTTGAGATACCTAACCATGTAAACACACAAAAGACTGTATGTGCCTATAGCCCCGCACAGAGATACCTAACCATGTAAACACACAAAAAGACTGTATGTGCCTAAGCCCCGCACAGAGATACCTAACCATGTAAACACACAAAAGACTGTATGTGCCTAAGCCCCGCACAGAGATACCTAACCATGTAAACACACAAAAGACTGTATGTGCCTAAGCCCCGCACAGAGATACCTAACCATGTAAACACACAAAGACTGTATGTGCCTAAGCCCCCACAGAGATACCTAACCATGTAAACACACAAAGACTGTACGTGCCTAAGCTCGCACAGAGATACCTAACCATGTAAACACACAAAAGACTGTATGTGCCTAAGCCCCCGCAGAGATACCTAACCATGTAAACACACAAAAGACTGTATGTGCCTAAGCCCCGCACAGAGATACCTAACCATGTAAACACAAAAGACTGTATGTGCCTAAGCCCGCACAGAGATACCTAACCATGTAAACACACAAAAAAGACTGTATGTGCCTAAGCCCCCGACAGAGATACCTAACCATGTAAACACACAAAAGACTGTATGTGCCTAAGCCCCCGCAGAGATACCTAACCATGTAAACACACAAAGACTGTATGTGCCTAAGCCCCCGCACAGAGATACCTAACCATGTAAACACACAAAAGACTGTATGTGCCTAAGCCCCCGCACAGAGATACCTAACCATGTAAACACACAAAAGACTGTATGTGCCTAAGCCCCCGCACAGAGATACCTAACCATGTAAACACACAAAAGACTGTATGTGCCTAAGCCCCCGCACAGAGATACCTAACCATGTAAACACACAAAAGACTGTACGTGCCTAAGCCCCCGCACAGAGATACATTGTTTTTGCACACAATCAGAAAGATTCCTTATTTAGAGAATATTACAATCACTGACACAGACACATTATATACTGATGGAAAGAGGAGAACATGCACTTCATTATGATGTCAGACTTGTCTAATTTCATATCTATAATCATGAAATACAGTCATCGGAAAAATGTAGTAAATTGGAATTGGACAAAAACACGGTACGGAAAATCACGTAGGTCGGCGCTTGTAGCGTTTTACATATCTACGGGTTATCACGTAGATCGGCGGATATGGGTTAAGAATGAAACTATACGTAAACCAAATAGGCTGCAATTTACAATACATGCACTTGTACACAAAATGCAATTAAGAAAAATGGTTAAGTTTAGTAAGAAAAAGTCAACATGGCTTTAGTTTACACATGATTTATTTCATTGATTTAAAGAAATTATTTTGAGGATGGGGTCTTTTTTGGGGCATGGGGGGGTAAGGGGACTAAATATGTATTTTAAAATTATGGTTATGGTTTTTCTTTTTGGAACCATCCAGGCTTCATTATTTACCCTGCATCAATTTTTCATAGTCCCCAGCGGCCTGTGCTAGCTGCACCACGTTGTAGAAGCGTGCCGTCATCGAGGTTGGGTTTCTGTTGTCAAGATTTTGGTTCTCTGCCGCACTGGCTAACGTCACTTTACCGGACGCTACATCGTGTGGATTGGCGTATTGTTTTCTAGCAGAAGAGAAAAAAAGGACAACTAATGAATTAGCTGTTGCAAACCGGGCCCAATTTCACAGAGCTGCTTAGAAAATAAAATTGCTTACCAGAAAAATTAGCTTAGCACATAACCTGAATCCTTCCTAACTCCCTAGGCCCATTTGCTTACACATAACCTGAATCCTTCCTAACTCCCTAGGCCCATTTGCTTACACATAACCTGAATCCTTCCTAACTCCCTAGGCCCATTTGCTTACACATAACCTGAATCCTTCCTAACTCCCTAGGCACATTTGCTTACACATAACCTGAATCCTTCCTAACTCCCTAGGCCCATTTGCTTACACATAACCTGAATCCTTCCTAACTTCCTAGGCCCATTTGCTTACACATAACCTGAATCCTCCCCAACTCCCTAGGCCCATTTGCTTACACATAACCTGAATCCTCCCCAACTCCCTAGGCCCATTTGCTTACACATAACCTGAATCCTTCCTAACTCCCTAGGCCCATTTGCTTACACATAACCTGAATCCTCCAAAATCCTTCAGCAGTAAAGCAAGCACATGACATGTATGCACACATGTGTTTCTAATCTGTGATACATGTACATGGCCAGGGACCCTCCCTGCATGCATGGAGCAATAAACAGTGTCCACTGACCCAAGCACTTCATGATCTTGCAATCACTACAACAAACATGGATGTACATGTACCATGGAAAGGCAAGTATGCCTAATAACCTCAATCCTCCAAAATCCTTCACTTTAGCAAAGAGCATGTAGCATGTAACCTCAATCCTTCAAAATCCTTCACTTTAGCAAAGAGGATTTTGGAGGATTTGGGATGGTTAGGGTTAGTCAAGGGTTAGCCAAAAGTTTGGCATTTTGTTGGGCTATAATAACCAATACAAAGCTGTGTCTTTGTAACAGTAATCCAGTACTAACTGTTGGCTCCCATGAAATCCTCCATTGTAACGCATGGCTAGTGAACTGTGTACTAATTAACTTAGATAAGGTCAAGACTTTGTTATAGAAAAATAACCAAATGGTCGATTTTTCATGTAAAACTCACTTGATGTCAAGCTGACGATGGAATCAACCTTCCTTAGAAGGAATTTTGTTGGAAAGAGCACTTTTTCCAAAATACAAAATTTGAATAATATGAAAAATCTGAATGCGTTTTCACTATATTTCTTGTAAAAGACACAACGTAACAAGCTGAAACTCTTTCACAGGATTGGTTGGTTAATGTATATCTTGAATGATTCAAGTAGAGTAAGTATACTTGTAGAAGCAGTTTTTGCAGACATGACCAATGTTGAACTTTCCCTTTAGCGCTAATTAGCTTAAGTGTGAAGCTGCCCTAACCCCCTTCAATAACTGGCTACACACCCTGCTCAATGCAGCAACATCCATCAGTTGTCCAAGTGTGAAGCTGCCCTAACCCCCTTCAATAACTGGCTAGACATCCCTGCTCAATGCAACAACATCCATCAGTTGTCCAAGTGTGAAACTGCCCTAACCCCCTTCAATAACTGGCTAGATGCCCTGCTCAGTGCAACAACATCCATCAGTTGTCCTAGTGTGAAGCTGCCCTAACCCCCTTCAGTAACTGGCTACACACCCTGCTCAATGCAACAACATCCATCAGTTGTCCAAGTGTGAAACTGCCCTAACCCCCTTCAATAACTGGCTAGATGCCCTGCTCAGTGCAACAACATCCATCAGTTGTCCAAGTGTGTAGCTGCCCTAACCCCCTTCAATAACTGGCTAGACACCCTGCTCAATGCAACAACATCCATCAGTTGTCCAAGTGCGTAGCTGCCCTAACCCCCTTCAATAACTGGCTAGACACCCTGATCAATGCAACAACATCCATCAGTTGTCCTAGTGTGAAGCCTACTGAGTGCAACAAGATCTATCAGCAACAACAAAAGATCTTTTCGTTGTGTGTCCAAAAGTAAGGCTCTACGACCTTCTTCCGAGTACAACTTTTTGTCCCAGCAGAAGTTTGTAAGCAATAAAATGGCTCCTTTGAAAACAAAATATGGCATAACTGTTATAAATTTGTTGCTAGAATTACTCCCAAGACATGTTTTTCCATTCCCATGCGGAAATTAACTTTCCTACAATGACTTATAAATGGCAGAAAAACGACCAAACTTTTTGCACATTAATTGCTTACGACCTTTTGCCTGTCACACTTTCATTATGTCCTTCCGGACACACAACATTTTGTTCTCTGCGCACTTTAAAAACATCCAACATAATTTTACATCTGTTACATTCTGTGTTCGGCATGGTTGGGTTTAAACAAGTAAAAAGCCAGGTGGGCAGCATTCCCCCCCCCCCCCCCAAAAAAAAACACTTCCTCAGAGAGGAAGGGTAACAAACAAAACAAGAAAGCACCAAATTATGTTTACTTCTTGGGCTGGGGAAGCTTGAAGATGTCCTGCCAGATAGCAAAGAAGCCTTTGTGTTTGTCTTTCTGTCCAATGCTCAATGAATGAACCATGCCCAAGCTGAGCACTTTCCTCTGACAGTGGATAAACTGCAGAGGGAAGTATAAAAACAACAACAAACATTAAGAGTATGCTTAACAATGCACAAGTTGTAATTTCCCCTGTAACTTCTCTATAGCAACGGTTCTAGGACATCCACCATGCAGCTGTCCTCATACGGACACCTGGGCCCAATTTAATAGCGCTGCTTACCGGTAAGCAAATTTTCGTGCTAACTATAGCAGCAAAATTTGCTTAAGCGTAAGCTTATTTCATAGGTTTGCAAGAAAATTCAGAGCGGCGCACGCGCGTTCACCACGGATTTGTATTGTTGCGTCACTCATTTCCTAGCAATAACGGCCGGCAAGTAAGCGTGCCATTCTCTGTGATTTAACAGTTAGCAGCGCTATGAAATGAAAAATACAGTAAGCAAAAATTTGGCTGTTTAGCTGCTCTATGAAATTGGGCCAGGGGCCAATTGTTAAGCAGAGAATTTTGCTTAGGAAATATTTTCGCTTAGCATTATAAAACAGACTACCAGCCAAATTACACACACATTATGTATGGAACTGTGGATGGTGTTCATCAAAACTTGTTGAGCATATTTTTCTGGTAAGCATTTTTTTTCTTCTGAAATTGCCCCGAGGCCGATAGCCCTAATTTTTTGTTGTTGAAAAAGTTCGGGTCAAGGGTGAAGATCTTACCTGCAGTGTGTTGAGACATGATCGTATGTCGTTGTCTGCCTTGGTGCACAGGGCCCTCAGCGCTGTCATGTCTGTGCGTAGAGCATGGGTTCTGGCAATCTGCGGATGATCAATAGCCAAGTTTTAAAAGGCATGCTTATATACTTTTGGTGAAACAATCAAAACATTCACATATTAAAACGTTGCAAACGTCAGGCAATTTCCCAAACTTGATTTTACAAGAAAGAAGGAATGAGTGCCCTTCTTTCAAACCTCTGCTCCTCTTTTCAAACCCAAGGCCAAAACAAATGTTTCCGGTTTCTGGTCATCGGTCGGCTTCAAAATCAGTGCGATGATGCGGGTTTTTTTTCTGCCATCTTTTTTTCTTTTTTTTTGCCAACAGGGAAATACGTGATACATTGTATACGCGGGGACCAAATTTCCCATTTTATAGGGGCAGAGGCAGTTTAACAACTGCCTTGTTCTGGACTAGTTACCCCTCCCAGTCCTATTCGCACCGTGAAGAGGCTGGTTATTAACTTGTCTTGTTTCAGTGCGAGGGGCTGGTTTCTTCAGTGTGGAGTCGTTGTAACAACTTAACGACTGAGTAGCCCCCACCTTGGAGTGGCCATTGGCCTTGTGTGGGGCGAATTGCATAAAAAAAAATGTTTTAAATAATATATATAAAGTGTTGTGGTTAAGAGAGGCCACACAAATCGGGCAAATGTTCATACCCCTTTGAGAAAAAGTCATTTAAAGCACAGCACGGCAGAATTCCAATCGATCCAGCTATTTTGGCTGCAATTGGACATCGTTTCATAGCACAAAAAAAAGAAATTAAAAATCCCAACGCACGGGTCTGAGGCGACGCGTGCAGAGACCAGATACCGGAGACTGTTCATTCCAAACAATGTATCGAATCACTTTTCCTTGTGGTTTATTTGATTATATTATATTTTTAAAAATTGCATCCTCTTCTAGTGATCCCCAGACTGTCGCTTCCCAGGTTATATCGTAACATGGGGCATGATCCCTGGCTATACAGCATGTTTAATTGGTTCAACGACTTTTGATTAGCGCCCTCAAACAACTATACTGACAAAACACGGAGACTGCCAACATAGCGCTGGATGTCTCAGTTGGTAGAGCGTCGTAACGTCATCCCAGAGGTCGCAGGTTTAAATCCCTCTCTAGCAAATGTTTTTTTTTGTTCACTCCAAGCAATTCCTTCCAGTCCCAGTCCCATCCCTTTGTGTCCTTTCACATTTTACCTGATTGAGTCTTGACGCTAGCCTGGTGGTGAGGGTTGAAGGGAAGTGAGTCACAAAGGCAACCTGCCTCAGAAGTCTCAGAGCTGGGACATACCTTTCAGGAGAAGAGACATACATATTTAAACAGATAACACCATTATTACTGAAAAAAGGAACCTGTTATCAAATGCTATAGGCATGGATAGTACTTGACCATCAAAGATTATCATGTTTTTAATTATTCTCAAGGTAATTTGCGTCAGTTTTCTTTTTAATCCGAGAGTGCTATTTTTCATGTAAAAAAGGAAAAAGAAATACTTTAAGATTTCACAAGGTAATTTGTTAGATGCTTGGTTTTAACAGTAATTATGTATCAAAGTGAGTTTATGGCAAGCCTCATATTAAATTTGTCTTTAAATGAGACGCATTTATGAGATAAAACCAAGCTTCTCGTGATTATCTTGTGAAATGTGTCAGTTTCCACAGACCTGGAATTTCATTCTTGTTGGGGCAAGTCCACTTTTCCTGAATAAAGGGCACATACATTAGAATATCAGAATGTCTATGGGAACATCCAGGCCCGGTTTTTGCAATGAGAACAGCGTGATTTCCCACGGGGAACAGTCAATGTTCCCCGTGGAACGTTCCAAGTATTCTGAGTTTTGAGACACTCCATAAGACAGTTCTTGAGATACTTCCAGAGGCAGAGTACCACTTACGGATCGTTACAGATGCAGATGATTGGTCGAAGTAGCAGTTTAGGTTTCTTCTTCTTGGAGGAAGACACAGCCGCTGCGACTGCACCCTCTGCACTGCCTTTGATGAACGCAAGAAGACAGTTGATGGCAGGCTGGAAAGTAAGAACAAACAAGGAGATACAACAGACAGAACAGCTTGGCAGAGCACTTAATATGTGGGTCAGAGACAGGGCAGGGGGTCTGGAGGTCTTGCATGGTGAAGAGCATGGTGAAGTAAAGACTAATTGCGGTGATACCATGTGAAATTCTCTATTGAGTAGTAATTAGTTCTGAAAAGAACTGGAGGTTACAACTCAACGTTTCGATCAGTATGCTCTGATTGTCATCAGGAGAATGTCGGACTCTGGGGAACATTGCTGCTTCAAGTAGACTACTGGAGGTTCATGGGATGACTGGATGTTAGAGGATTAGTGCGTTGAACCGTGCAGGAGGTTCAAGGAGATTCAACTGATAGAACACTTTGACAGAGCACTTAATATGCAGGTCAGAGACAGGGCAGGGGGTCTGGGGGTCTTGAATGCAGTAACCATTGCTATAAATGTATTTAGGCTGGATACCAGTCCCAAATTATGTTTGTTAAAGATACAGGTTTTGTGAATTTTGTTTTGCCTTTATTAGCAATGAATTTCCATATCAAAACAGGGCTCAAAACATACTTTATAATCCTAATATAATCCTAAATCGTTATAATCCTAAATCTTTGATTACAAAGAAACAACCTGCCCACTTTTGGGATTTGCTTTATACTACCCTAGAATTCTACTGTTGGTAAGTGGGTAAGAAGATAAAAAGTGTGCAAAACTTACTGCAGGTGCACCATCAATTTCATCAATCACCAGGCAGTTGGGCCTCCTGTCTTGGGTTAGAACAGACTTCATCTGCGTCGATGACTCTAACTTATGTTTGAATATGTCCACGCTACGATCATCACTGCAAATGTGAAATGTTTCATTTATCAAGTTCTGGTTTTTCCTGAACCAATGTGTAATGAATCTTTGAACTTGGTATCTGTGATCTACAAGTCAGCGTTAACCCCAACCTCTGCAAAATCCTGCAAAATCCTCCAAGGGGCACTTTTGGGGAAAAAAAATCAGCACTGTTGGAACCTGGTACTTTCACCTCTTCAAATGGGACAAAGTTACTACCTGGCATGAAGTACAGGCCATAAGTGCTGAATATGAAAGATCAACGAAAATGCACAGTGCATTTTGAAGATACAGGCATGTTTCCAAAAGTGCACTGATGGATTTTGGAGAATTCAGGAAGGTTCCTAGCCAGAATACCTAGGGGGTAGGGTGAATGTAAACTTGTTGGAGGAGAAAGAGTGAGTTCTGGCAGTCTTGAGCAAAAATATGCTTTTGACAGCACAATTCAGACAAAAATATATATAGGGAAGTGCCATATACCCACATGGTTGGACTGTTAATTTTTCTGACACTAGCCATTCGAGTAGGTAACTTTTAAAAAGCACCAGTCCAATGGAAACTTTTTAGTCCAGGATTCAAGTATCACAAAATTCAGTCCATGCTTCAGCCATTGCTTTACTCTAAAATGTTACTCGCCAGCCAGGCTGGTTATGTTACTCGCCAGCCAGGCTGGTTATTTTACTCGCCAGCCAGGCTGGTTATTTTACTCGCCAGCCAGGCTGGTTATTTTACCTGCTTATTAATAATAATAATGAATATTTCATTCTTATATAGCTTTACATGTGTAGCTTTATATGTGCTTTACATAATTACCCCTGGTCACTGGGCCAATATCATTCCTATAATCTTTCTCAGCTCCCTGGGGAGTATACAGCCCATTATGTGCAACTTTTTGGCACTACAGGGCTAATCAAACACAATAACCATCTCTACCCTCACAGGTACCCATTTATACTCCTGGGTAAAGAGAAGCAATTACAGGAAAGTGCTTTGCTCAAGTACACAAGTGCCACGGTTGCGGGCAGAATTTGAACCCACATTCTGACGACACAGCCATCAGAACACAAGTCCAATGCACTTAACCGCTCGGCCATGACACCACATTGATTGGCAAATTATTCAGTTCCCGTGGCAAGCAGGCAAGATGTTCAGGTCCACTCTGCATGCCCTCCATCCACACTTAACATTCCATGAAACAGTATTATGAGATTACAGGATTCTTTACCTGGCGTTCATTTCTACCACATTGTAGCCGGCGTGTCTGCCTATGATATGGGCTAGGGTTGTCTTGCCGAGACCTGGTGGTCCGCACAGCAATGCAATCTTGTGCACTGGCCGGTTCTGTTCGTCAAGTTCCTATAAACAGAAAAACAGAGGTGGTTATTAAAGAAAAGGTTCATCAATGGCGGATGTACAGAAAAGAAGAGTAATATTAATAAATACAATTCAGAACAAAAAACAAAACCTACTATGGCTTGAATGCAAGAAACAGCTATTGTAAAATACTTCTCTTCCAGTACTTGTTCATCTGACTATAGGGCCATGGCTATGGCTAGATCACTGTTTCTTCCTACACTTCAGCATTGCCGCTGCAGCCAATAAGCCATAGTCATAGCTAAATACGCTATGGCTAGATCACTGTTTCTTCCTATACTTCAGCATTGCCGCTGCAGCCAATAGCCATAGCCAAATATGGTACGGCTATAGCTAGATCACTGTTTCTTCCTATACTTCAACATTGCCGCTGCAGCCAATAGCCATATCCTATAGCCAAATACGCTATGGCTATGGCTAGATCACTGTTTCTTCCTGTAATTCAGCATTGCCGCTGCAGCCAATAGCCATATCCTATAGCCAAATACGCTATGGCTATGGCTAGATCACTGTTTCTTCCTGTAATTCAGCATTGCCGCTGCAGCCAATAGCCATAGCCATAGCCATAGCCAAATATGCTACGGCTATGGCTAGATCACTGTTTCTTCCTATACTTCAGCATTGCCGCTGCAGCCAATAGCCATAGCTGTAGTAAAAAACACTTAATTTGGACACAACCTTACGTAACCACATTGAGTTTGGAGTAAGCCATGTTGTTCAGTCATCATCGCTATTATGGCTTAGTCTTGAGCCCAGATGTTTTGTGAATGTGTTCAGATTGTGATGTACCCACACACAGAGTGCAATGTGAATAGATTTTTCATAAATGTCTTGGTGCAAGACGAGACGTAGTCTTGGTTCAAGACTGTGTTTGTACGTTTTTGATACACGATCTGTCGCCGCACGATGACGTTACACGAACCGCTACAATCACGAACTGCTACAAATGAATCAAATTGTTCACAAATCTTTTAATAACATTGCTCCAATTTATATTTCTGAACTGCTTAAAGTCTACACTCCATCACGCAATTTGCGCTCCAGCAACATGTCACTCCTAAAGGAACCAACTTCAAAACGGAACTGGGGTGATAGGTCTTTTTCTGTCGCAGCTCCGAGACTCTGGAATCATCTTCCAACTAAACTCAAATCTTGTCATAGTATAACCAGATTTAAGTCGATGCTTAAAACTCATCTTATGTCACAATTCTTCAAAGATGATGTATATTTGTAATTGCATTGTAGGTACATGTATCTCAGTACATAATTTTCTCCTATGCTATCATTGTATATTGTTTGTATTCATGTTTTATCTTTGTTTCCGTGCCTTGAGCACCCAGCAGGGTGGATATGTGCGCGCTACAAATCTTTATTATTATTATTAACAACGGACTGCTATGAAGTTGTCGATCAGTGAACACGGCAGTCCATTGTTGTTTATGCGCATGCGCACCAAAAATGTGGGGGCACGCTAGCATTTCAAATTGACGCATGCATAGTGGTTTTTCTCCGTTTTCGGGGGGAGATTATATGAAATTCCCAAGACTGTGTTTGATAGCGGTTCGCATGTGGTAGCAGTTTGTGATTGTAGTGGTTCGTGCTTGTAGTGGTTCGTGATTGTAGTGGTTCGTGGTTGTAGCAGTTTGTGATTGTAGCATTCGTGTAGTGCTGTCAGATCGTGTATCAAAAACATACAAACACAGTCATGAACCAAGACTAGACAAGACGTGTCCAAGTTTTTCAAGTGGGCAGAGACTATTGCCAAATCTGGACTGGTGTATTCTGACATCAACAACCAAACCAACACCAACTCACTTACCTCCTGTATTTCCTCTTGTTGGAATTTGTTAAACTTGTTAAACTTGTTAAACTGCTTGAAGTTCTTGGTCTCAGGTTGTTGTTGATGTTGTTGTGGTTTCTTCCTCTGTTTTCTCTCTTTCCCAAATACCAATACGTCCCACAGTTTGAGCCAGAAGAGCAGATTGCGGTTTATTCCCTGTGGAGTGGGTATGAAGTTGGTTATTCAAAAATGTCTAATTTAATGGTAAAATATTTGTATAAAGCTTCTGAATATTCAATGTAGAAAATCTTTCCAAAAAAAATGGTTGAAAAAATTGATAAAATTAATGCGTCTGTATAATAAATATTGATTAGATTTTGTTTTGCCCAACAACCACGTTTGTATGAAACACTGTATACTCAGTGCTTTCCAAGTGTCTGAGGAAAAAACTCCTAATTCGAACAAAATGACATTCTTGTTCTTAGCAACAGTGTTGTATCTGGTTATATGACATTGTACTGACATTGTATGACAGCATGGACGAAGGGGGGAAAGAAGGGGGCATTTTTTGGCACTGTGTCCTCACACTATTTCATTATCCTGAATCTGTTTAGATGCTCTAATCAATCTAACCAAAATCCAGTGTACAAGCCAGGATTTGAAAATACAGTGTCCAAATTTGTTATTCTTTGAAAAACAGAGTGTCCGAATGTTTAAATGGACAGTATCATCACGATCAGAACAGACGCTCAACCGGGCATGGAATTGGTGTCCTACATGTACATTAACATGAGCACAATGATTGGTTCATTCATACAGCAGCAACAGTAATATGAATTTATCATGTGGGATATTACTTTCAGTCACTGAGTTAATCTAAAACTAGCACTCTGATTCCATGTCCTGTTGATTGTGATGATAATGTCCCTTTAACTAACAATAATTGTTCATGTGTATTACACTTAACCCTCCTATGCCCAGGCTGACATTTGGCCCAGTCAGCACGGCACCCACAGACACTCACTTGAGTATTTTTGATTGCATTGCCAATAGGTCAAACCACAGAGTCACACAGAGCTGTGTATGTACTTGGTTTTGGTTTGACCTCCTTGAGTGCACTGCACAAAGTCAATGGGTTGGGAGTTACATACAAATTTTGAGTGTCTTTGGGTTTGACCTCCTATCACAGCCACATATGTTTGCATGTATTTGAGTGCACTGCACAAAGTCAATGGGTTAAGAGAGACATACAAATTTTGAGTGTCTTTGAGTGTTAAACCTATAGGAGGGTTAAAACAGGGTGTCCATTTAGCAAACAGGTTATAATAATAATAATGTGTGGACTTATATAGCGCACGTATCCACCAACTGAGTGGTGCTCAAGGCGCATTATATTATTACCCCTGCTCATAAGGCTCATAAATCATTCCTGAAACCATCTCAGCTCCCTGGGGAGTATACAGCTCAATTGCTGCCATTACAGCGCATATAGGGCTAATCAACCAACTCTGCCCTCACAGGTACCCATTTAACCCCTGGGTGGAGAGAAGCAATTATGGTTAAGTGTCTTGCTCAAGGACACAAGTGTCACGGCCGGGTTTCGAACCCACATTCTGCTGCTAACACCAGAACTTGAGTCCGGTAAGCTAGACCGCTCGGCCACGACACTCCGCAGGGTGTCCATTTAGCAAACCTGGCATCCAAAAGACACCCAAAGGTATTGCTGGCAAATACTCGGCCACGTACAAAATTTGACTACATCTCTTTGAATTTCCCTGTGCAATTACTCACGTCATCACTGAGCAGATCTGTGTAGCGCTTTGGAGCGTACTGATCCACCCACAGCGCCGAGGACTTCCCTTCCTCCTTCTGAATGTCATCATCTGCATCCTCGCTATCCACCATGTCTAGCTTCTCAGCAAGATCTCTTGATAACAAAATATGTGAAATATAGAATCGGATATGGCAATATTATGAGAAAATGGCTACCGTCGACTGCAATGACTTAAGAATTTATCAGAAATACAGCAAAAATTCTGTTTCAGTAAAGTCGTTATACACTTTTGGTAAAACGTCTGTAAATGGATCCATACTTTAGAAAACTCAAGATGTATACATACAAAACCAACATGTTAACCCTCTCAGTACCGAACTGTTTTGACATAAACCACTGGTGACCGCATTGTTTAACCACTCAAGCGTGAAGCACACATTCTTACACAACAGAAAGCTTGTGTTCAAAGGCCAATTTTACAAACTCTATTATCACCTTGAAGATATCGTTTTACAGCAAAATAAATAATAAAAAATATCTTACTTATTAAATTCCCTTTCATAAAATCCAAAAAACATTAAGATTGGTCAATAAATGTTCAAGTTCTCGGCCTTTGTTTCCTCAGTGTGATCTGTAAACTCAAACACTTTTTTTGTACACAAACACATGGCGCTCCGTAGGTGTTTGGCATTTCGGATCTTTCCACTCCAGTTTGAAGGGATTGCATAATAGCAACATTATTTTATTTCACCATCAATGGAAAGATCCGATCTTGCTCTTTCCAACCATTGTAAGCTTGGGTATGGAGGGTGAACATGGACAAAACTACAGCTTTATAACAAATGGCCTTTGTGCTCAGGCTTGAGTGCTTTTTTGTGTGAAAGCTTGGTCAACTAAAGTCGCCTATGGTAAGGAAGAGGGGGTATGAGTGCAGTCGACTAAAGTCGCCTATGGTAAGGAAGAGGGGGTATGAGTGCAGTCGACTAAAGTCGCCTATGGTAAGGAAGAGGGGGTATGAGTGCAGTCGACTAAAGTCGCCTATGGTAAGGAAGAGGGGGTATGAGTGCAGTCGACTAAAGTCGCCTATGGTAAGGAAGAGGGGGTATGAGTGCAGTCGACTAAAGTCGCCTATGGTAAGGAAAGGGTTAAAGTTTCGGCTGTGTCATTAACTAGATAATAGTGAAAATGTATTCAAATTGTTCATATTAATTCCAATGTGAAATTAAAGTATCCGGAAGACAAACATTTATTTGCAGAATAATTTGGTTAATTGTACTAAAATGATAGCACATTTTTTCCATCCACGATATCCTGTCAAACATATATTGCAATTTTCGATAGTATCGCGATTAACTTTTCATTTGCACACGATTGCTTTAGAGCAGACAGCCACAGGTATGCATTCAATTTCCAACACTTAATCTGTCTGAATAGATGTCTTTGAGTGGCAGAAACAGCAGAGTTCTGGGTCTGGACCCTGCGTGGCGGCTCCTTTGTGATCTGACAGTCGGCTAACCACTGAAGTAGTTCACTTTTGTTTCTCACTTCTGAAAGCTTGAAAAGACTGGTCTAATTTTTGTTTCCATGGAATTTCTGAATCGGCTCACAACTGCAATTTTTTTTAATCACGATATATATTTTAAATCGCGATATATTTTTTAAATCGCGATATATTTTTTAAATCGCGATATATTTTTTAAATCGCAATATATTTTTTAAATCGCGATATATTTTTTAAATCACGATATATTTTTTAAAATCGCGATATATTTTTTAAATCGCGATATATTTTTTAAATCGCGATATATTTTTTAAATTGCGATTTGCAGATATCTCAATAACTTGAAAAGGTTCTCAATATCGATATTATCATGTTATCGCCCAAGCTTACATACATGTATATCTTAATTCTTATAAAGTACAGATGCATTTACAGACATTTAACCAATCGTGTATACTGGCTTTTACTACTGAAATTCACTGTTTTTTCATGAGTTTCTGTTGTCCTTCATACCTTTTCAAGTGTGATGAGATTCTGTCAGCTTCCTTCATTAATATCTCGTGTCTCTGTAAGAAAAGTAGAAAATTTAAATATCACAATCGTGACAGATGGAAAATAAAACAGAGAGGTGACTATTACTGAGACAGTTAACCAATAAACCGGTTAAACAATCCATTTCCACATTAGAATGAATGCATTTTCACAACAAAATAAGCTTAATATTAACCCTAACCCCCTAGCTATTTTGGCTAAGAACCTTCCTGAATCCGCCAAAATCCAACATCATGCAGTAACACAACCACCCAACTGTTGGACTTAGCTGGAATTGGGACGCCTGGACCCATGTAAAGTATCCCTGTCTGGGCTATACAGTACTGAGTCCATCAAAATACAACATCATGCAGTAACACTACCACCCAACTGTTAGACTTAGCTGGAATTGGGACGCCCGGCCCCATGTAAAGTATCCCTGTCTGGGCTATACAGTACTGAGTCCATCAAAATCCAACATCATGCAGTAACACTACCACCCAACACCACCCAACTGTTGGACTTAGCTGGAATTGGGACGCCCGGCCCTGTGTAAAGTATCCCTGTCTGGGCTATACAGTACTGAGTCCATCAAAATACAACATCATGCAGTAAAACTACCACCCAACTGTTGGACTTAGCTGGAATTGGACGCCCGGCCCCATGCAAAAGTATCCCTGTCTGGGCTATACAGTACTGAGTCCATCAAATACAACATCATGCAGTAACACTAACACCCAACTGTTGGACTTAGCTTGGAATTGGGACGCCTGCCCATGTAAAGTATCTACATGTACTGAGTCCATCAAATACAACATCATGCAGTCTGGGCTATACAGACAATCCCGCCCCATGCAAAGTCATCCAAAGTCCATCAAAATACAACATCATGCAGTAACACCAACACCCAACTGTTGGACTTACAACCTGTTGCAGACATAGTACTGGAATGCAGTAAGGGGCCATAGTTGGAATTGGGGACGGCCCCATGCAAAGTATCCCTGTCTGGGCTATACAGTACTGAGTCCATCAAAATACAACACCATGCAGTAACACTAGCACCCAACTGTTGGACTTTTCTTAATTAGCTGGAATTAGGACACCCAGCACCATGCACAGTATACCTGTCAGGCTATACAGTACCGAGTCCATCAAAATCCAACAAACCCAGCTGTTGGAGTTTGAATGGTTTCGGGTGGTTAGGGTTAAGGTTAATTTCTTGACATATCTGATGGTTGTTACAAAGTATGGAAAGATAGTTTTCTTAAAAGTACACTGCCTTAAAATAACTGATGATTTCACCTCATTCTCAATTTCATCTCTCATCAGCTCTATGGGCATTGACAGAAGGCGTAGAGGACCAGCCCTTCTTGGCTGGTAGCCCGTCTTGTTCTTCTGTTTGCCAAAAAAATCAAACATTTTCACAGAAGCATTCAATTTTCAAAGACAAGGAGAAATACATGTGAGAAAAAGCAATATTTGGAAGAATTAATCTTATAAACAGAGGAAGTAGAGATTAACTAAGTGAGTGGAGGAAAGTAGAGATGATATTCATCAATTCATAAAGGTTGTGGGAAATGGACAAAATATAGAAAAACATGGAAATTATAATGAAGAGAAAAATATGGAAAAAGTTAGAACATGAAAAATATAGAAAGATGAAAAAAGAGAAAGAAATACTAGAAAGCAAAAATATGGAACAAATGTAGGAAAATAAGGGTAAACATAAAAGAAACATCAGAGAAGAAAAATAAGAAAACATTTTAGAAATGTGAATTGATAGGGATGATCCATTAATTCCCCCACCCCCACCATAGTAACTTCCTAGTATAACAATGTGTGATGGTTCATTACATATGTACACATCACATGCATGAATTGGAAGAGTTTGAAAAGTATGGTAAATCCCATCAAAGAGGGTGTTGAGAAAGCTCGCTATTTACTCACCATTTTGTCCTCTACAGTTTCCACTTCCTTCATCCTCAAGTAAACTCGCCGTCCGTCCTGCGCGGTGAGTCGCGCCGAAAGTCCTGGGGGCTCTCTCAGCAATATCTGCAGTCGTCTGTATCCTGCTGGTCTGTCGGGGTGCTGCATCGCTCCGGTGGATGGTGCCCTCTTGGGGTCGAGAGGTTGCTCTTGCGACAGAACCTGCTGCCGGTGTCGCTGAACCTGTGCAAGGGCCTTCTCATCGGCAGTGGGCGATGCGGGCAGAATTGTGGTTCTTTCAGAAGCTTCTTTGCTAGTGTCTGGGAAAAGCTTTCTGGCACGCTTGGCTGTTGGAGCTTAATTAAAAACAGAGATTGTTGTTACAGATGTATTGGCTGTGTGTCCGGTAGTTATACCAGCAATTTTCTTTTTAAATCAGAACATTTTGATCAGTAAACAGTTGAAGTGCATTATAAAGATAGGGCCAAAGACGGGAAGATTTCATTATTACCATCAACTTTTCAGCATGTAAGTTTTATGTAAAACTGTGATAATTTATGTTTTTTGAAAATACACTGCCTATTCAATATGCAGTACGCACGTGTTTTGTCAAATACACTGCCTATTCAATATGCAGTACACACGTGTTTTGTCAAATACACTGCCTATTCAATATGCAGTACACACGTGTTTTGTCAAATACACTGCCTATTCAATATGCAGTACACACGTGTTTTGTCAAATACACTGCCTATTCAATATGCAGTACGCACGTGTTTTGTCAAATACACTGCCTATTCAATATGCAGTACGCACGTGTTTTGTCAAATACACTGCCTATTCAATATGCAGTACGCACGTGTTTTGTCAAATACACTGCCTATTCAATATGCAGTACGCACGTGTTTTGTCAAATACACTGCCTATTCAATATGCAGTACGCACGTGTTTTGTCAAATACACTGCCTATTCAATATGCAGTACACACGTGTTTTGTCAAATACACTGCCTATTCAATATGCAGTACGCACGTGTTTTGTCAAATACACTGCCTATTCAATATGCAGTACGCACGTGTTTTGTCAAATACACTGCCTATTCAATATGCAGTACGCACGTGTTTTGTCAAATACACTGCCTATTCAATATGCAGTACGCACGTTTTTTGTCAAATACACTGCCTATTCAATACGCAGTACGCACGTGTTTTGTCAAATACACTGCCTATTCAATACGCAGTACGCACGTGTTTTGTCAAATACACTGCCTATTCAATATGCAGTACGCACATGTTTTGTCAAATACACTGCCTATCCAATACGCAGTACGCACGTGTTTTGTCAAATACACTGCCTATTCAATATGCAGTAATGCATGCGTGTTTTGTCAAATACACTGCCTATTCAATATGCAGTACGCACGTGTTTTGTCAAATACACTGCCTATTCAATATGCAGTACGATGTTTTGTCAAATACACTGCCTATTCAATATGCAATGCATACGTGTTTTGTCAAATACACTGCCTATTCAATATGCAGTACGCACGTTTTTTGTCAAATACACTGCCTATTCAATACGCAGTACGCACGTGTTTTGTCAAATACACTGCCTATTCAATACGCAGTACGCACGTGTTTTGTCAAATACACTGCCTATTCAATATGCAGTACGCACATGTTTTGTCAAATACACTGCCTATCCAATACGCAGTACGCACGTGTTTTGTCAAATACACTGCCTATTCAATATGCAGTACGCACGTGTTATGTCAAATACACTGCCTATTCAACATGCAGTACGCACGTGTTTTGTCAAATACACTGCCTATCCAATACGCAGTACGCACGTGTTTTGTCAAATACACTGCCTATTCAATATGCAGTACGCACGTGTTTTGTCAAATACACTGCCTATCCAATATGCAGTACGCACGTGTTTTGTCAAATACACTGCCTATTCAATATGCAGTACGCACGTGTTTTGTCAAATACACTGCCTATCCAATACGCAGTACGCACGTGTTTTGTCAAATACACTGCCTATTCAATATGCACACGCATCGTGTTTTGTCAAATACACTGCCTATCCAATACGCAGATACGCAGCGTGTTTTGTCAAATGCACCTGCCTATTCAATATGCAAGTGCACGTGTTTTGTCAAATACACTGCCTATTCAATATGCAGCACGCGCGTGTTTTGTCAAATGCACTGCCTATTCAATATGCAGTGCACGCATGTTTTGTCAAATACACTGCCTATTCAATATGCAGCACGCACGTGTTTTGTCAAATACACTGCCTATTCAATATGCAGCATGCACGTGTTTTGTCAAATACACTGCCTTTTCAATATGCAGTACGCACGTGTTTTGTCAAATACACTGCCTATTCAATATGCAGTACGCACGCAGTTTTGTCAAATACACTGCCTATTCAATATGCAGCACGTGTTTTGTCAAATACACTGCCTATTCAATATGCAGTACGCACGCAGTTTTGTCAAATACACTGCCTATTCAATATGCAGTACGCACGTGTTTTGTCAAATACACTGCCTATTCAATATGCAGTACGCACGTGTTTTGTCAAATACACTGCCTATTCAATATGCAGTACGCACGTGTTTTGTCAAATACACTGCCTATTCAATATGCAGTACGCACGTGTTTTGTCAAATACACTGCCTATTCAATATGCAGTACGCACGTGTTTTGTCAAATTGCAATGCATACATAGCATTGGTCAAAAAAGCACTAGAAATGATTGCTTATATGCGAATAAGAATGCGAAGCAAATGGGGACGTCTGGGATTTGTGCAAATCTTGGAAGTTGAACACACTTCAACTTGCCACAAATTTATGACGTCAAAATGCGATTTTGCATTCACGTTCACAGCATCCAGTGAAACCTTCGGCAGATTAAATTTAAGATCATAATATCATGTTTACTGAGTGTTGGAAACGATGCATGATCTAGTGCTTACTCGAGTGTTGGAAGCAATGCATGATCTAGTGCTTACTGAGTACTGGAAGCGATGCATGATCTAGTGCTTACAGAGTACTGGAAGCGATGCATGATCTAGTTAGTGTTTATTGAGTACTGGAAGCGGTGCATGATCTAGTGCTTACTGAGCACTGGAAGCGGTGCATGATCTAGTGCTTACTGAGCACTGGAAACGGTACATGATCTAGTGCTTACTGAGAGCTGGAAGCGGTGCATGATCTAGTGCTTACTGAGCGCTGGAAGCGGTACATGATCTAGTGCTTACTGAGAGCTGGAAGCGGTGCATGATCTGGTGCTTACTGAGCGTTGGAAGCGGTACATGATCTAGTGCTTACTGAGAGCTGGAAGCGGTGCATGATCTGGTGCTTACTGAGCGTTGGAAGCGGTGCATGATCTAGTGCTTACTGAGCGTTGGAAGCGGTGCATGATCTAGTGCTTACTGAGTGTTGGAAACGGTGCATGATCTAGTGCTTACTGAGTGTTGGAAGCGGTGCATGATCTAGTGCTTACTGAGTGTTGGAAGCGGTGCATGATCTAGTGCTTACTGAGTGTTGGAAGCGGTGCATGATCTAGTGCTTACTGAGTGTTGGAAGCGGCGCATGATCTAGTGCTTACTGAGTGTTGGAAGCGATGCATGATCTGGTGCTTACTGAGCGCTGGAAGCGGTGCATGATCTAGTGCTTGAGTGTTAGAAGCAATGCATGATATAGTGCTTACTCAGTGTTGGAAGTGGTGCATCAATAACCAGTTCATCTTCGCTGTCAGACAAGGGCCCAAACATTTCTTCGATGTCACGCTTCTTGGCTCTCCTCTCCAATGCGTTAACCTCCGTTTCTTCTGAAAATCCATTTTGAAGTCTGCTTAAAGAGCATGTTTTATTCAGGACAGCGATGGGATCTAACCGGCTCTTTGGGAACGGATGAGGTCCATTTGTTGTTTTTGTCGTTGAGATGCCGTTTCCATTTGAGTTTTGAGGATGGTCGAGTGACGAGGAAATCTTAGGTTTGCCTGCTACTGATGATGTGGTTTTGTTTTGACTAAAACCTCCTCGCTGAGATGCTGAATATTTGTGATAGTGAAAAATAAAAGACTGTTAAAAGACCTACAATGAAAGATCAAGTTCAGACAATAGTTCAATGGTTAAAATATTGGCCAAATGTTGGCAACAATAAAAAATAAAAATAAATTAGAATTTAATTTATCAGACTGCCAGTGGCTATTTTTGTGGCAATCGTCTAATGCTTTCCTAAAGGGAATTGTTAAGCCATCCCAAGTTAATTCTGGTGTTGCCAGCAGCAGGGTGTGGGTTCGAGCCCCGGTCGTGACACTTGTGTCCTTGAGCAAGGTACTTAACCATAATTGCTTCGTCCTTCGGATGGGACGTAAAGCCGTAGGTCCCGTGTGTTGTATAATGCACGTAAAGTGGATTGTCGTGCGGTCTAGCGCACTGAACTCAAGTTCTGGTGTTGCCAGCAGCAGAGTGTGGGTTCGAGCCCCGGCCGTGACACCTGTGTCCTTGAGCAAGACACTTAACCATAATTGCTTCTCTCCACCCAGGGGTTAAATGGGTACCTGTGAAGGCAGAGATGGTTTGCTCTATATGCGCTAGAAATGGCAGCAATTGAGCTGTATACTCCCCAGGGAGCTGAGATGGTTTCAGGAATGATTTATGAGCCTTATGAGCCTTATGAGCAGGGATAATAATATAATGCGCCTTGAGCGCCACTTAGTTGGTGGATACGTGCGCTATATAAATCTATACATTATTATTATTATTATTATTAGACTACCATAAAAATATCCACTAGCTGACTAGATGAAGTTTTGTATTTTCAGTTCCTTTGTTTAGATTACTTACATTAACCCCATAACACTAGGCTTGGGCGGTTTTTCGGTAAAACCGAGTAGTCGTTTTTTTTTATTAAACCGACACTGAACTGAGGGATTTCTTTTACTATACCGAAATACCGTCAAATTCGGTTTTCAAAAATAAAACCGCGGTTTTATAAAATCATCCGTTTTTGAGCCCCAGAGCAGTTCAATTTATCCCGACAGTCGAGGCTTACGTTTACTGGTCCTCATCGTATCCTTGTTCTTCAGCAACAATTATTAAAACAACTTGTTTCCCGTGATAATTAGGAACCCCAATGGATGAATTGTTATTTAAAATCCTATTTGTAGTGCCCGTTTGGCCCGCAACATACTTCAGTTCGGCACAGACAATGCATTATACAGTCCATTTCCTAATTACAGAGCGCCAACGTTCGTATAAAAATGAATACGCAACTAAATGAACATTATTCATGAGCAATTGAACAGCCAATAAGAACAAAATAAATTTGCTACTATGCAAATCTATCTAATCACAATGCGCAGAAACAGGCACGTGATCCTCAAAAACTACCTGTGCACGTTGCCCACACAACCATCAGCACTACTCAGTCACACCATGGTCGCACATGGTACATGTACATGTATGTTAAGTATACATTGTACAAGTATAATGTAACGTACATGTGTACAAATTGTATGTACAATACTGTGTAGTGTATTGCGTTCTCGTGGGGAATTCCCTTTAAATTTTTGTCTGTGTTTATAAATCTTTATGAATAAAATTTCCCGATTCTAGTGTATTTAAAAATGCAGAAATTATGGCCAGTGGAATATGATTTGTTGATTTGTAAATAAAATGGAAAAATAAGTACGATTTAGTACAGTCTTTATGATTTTGACTAGCCCGTCGGACTACTTTGAAAGGTGTTTTAACCCATCCACCGCCATTTTAACTGGCATTTGGCTAGGCCAGCGGACGACCGTAATATGTCGAACCCTGGTTTATGTTTCGGAACAAAATTTTTTTATTTTTTATTCATACAAATTAACAGCATAGTAGATAAAAATAGTAGATTTGTATTTCTCTCTGATTATACGGTGAAAAAAACATCAATAACATGTTATATATTATAAGGACTTTTTAATTATTTTTCTTTTTTTCAAAAAATTTCACGGTAAAACCGAAAACCGCGGTTATTTTCCCAGCGGTAAACCGGCTAGCCAAAAATTCAAAACCGCCCAAGCCTTACATAACACCCTTCAATAACTGGTTAGACACCCTACTCAATACAACAATGCGCCTTGAGCACCACTCAGTTGGTGGACACGTGCACTTATTATTATTTAACAACATCCATCCATTGTCCAAGTGTGATGCCTGTTGAGTGCAACAAGATCCATCAGCAAGAACAAAAGATTGTTTGTTCTCTCCTCACTTCAACATGATCCAACAGATTTTTTTCATTTAATGGCATTCTGTTGTCATGGTTGTGATTAGCATGGTTAGGGTTAATTTAATTTTAATTAACCCTCCTACTACTACATGGGTTAAAATCAGTCAAAATGTTGATATACTTCCCAAGGTATACATGTATCTAGTGCACTTAAAAGTCAAACACTGAAGTAAGTACATTTACAGGTCAAAATGAGTCAACCGTTTTTGACTAATAAAAGCATTGTCTGGTATTGTTCAAGGTGGTCAAAATGACACTAAAAACCAGTCAAAAATGCCCCTGTGTGCACAATTGAGTCAACAGTCAAAACAGACAGTTGACTGATTTTGACCTCTATAGCAACTTCCCACTAAAGTGCAGCAATTGTCGGAGGGTTAAAGGGACAATATCATCACGATCACAGCAGACTTTTGCAATGGCATGGAATGGGTGTCCTACTCCTAGTTTTAGATGAACTCAGACAGTGACTGGAGGTCGGATACGACATTCTACCCTAATCTTAAAACGAGGATACAGATTCCATGCCCTGTCAAAAGTCTGCTCTGATCGTGACGATACTGTCCCTTTAAACTAAGAAATTGGCCTACACAATACAAATATTTCATTAAGGTATTTTCAATGAAAGGTCCAATAATATAGACTTAGTTATAGTAGGCCTATCACTGATAGGCCTACTATAGGCCTAACTAAGTCTATGGTATCAGAAAACTTCAATTTATTCAATTTGGGCCTACCTTCAAGCTCCATCTCCATTTCTCTCATCGCCTCAAAATCATCTGCATAATCATCCTCAAACTCGTACTCTTCATCCATGATTGTTTACAAGAAATTCTAACCTTTTTATAAATTGTCAGCCTGTGTTGGGATAATTCGAACAATCAGTAGGCCTATAATTTATATCATGAATAATTTTGTACAATCACCAGTGAATCAGTAACAAAAGTTACCAGATGACATTTGACCATCACTCATCAGTGAAGCTTGAAGTTCATGAGTTACTCAGTTAGCAGTCACTGACTGACTGAGTCAGCTATCGATGTCATGACTGTGGCCGGCTGTGTAACGTGGATTCGTATTTGTTTCTACGATTTCTAAGAAATCCGTATTTTCATACCTATTCTCTTTTCCTACCAAACTAACACAACATCAATATTTTGTTTACAATTTTTTTTAGTGTCGCGATGATCAGCCCATTTACGCATCGAGTCATGATCAAGTATTCCCGCGAAGATTGATACCAAAATAACACAGCTGGTTCCCTGGACGTGAGTTATGCTTGCGCGGCAGACGGCAGGTGCACCAGGCAAAATAAATGACTGATGATCAACCTCGTCCTCAAGGCTTTGAGCAGTTTCAGTATTTTAATGACCTCGAACGAGGTAGACCCTGGGAACAAGAATGGGAATATTATTCAAGATGGCGGCGCCCAAGGTAAGAAAATTCTCGCAATGTCCCGGTTGTGCTATTAAGTATTATTAACGACTGCACAGTTTTTTTTCTTCTCCAATTTAGCTTATTTGATACTTGAACGGTTCTACTACTACTAGTACTAGTAATTGTTAACGTTTGTCGTTAGTAAGCTTAATTATTTTGAACAAAATTTTTGGCTATTGTTTCGGCATGGTACTGGTAGGCCTAACTTAGTACTTAGAGTAGTTAACTAGTCGGTCATCGTGGACGGTCATTGTGGACGGTCATCATTATTCATAATCATTTATTCTTTAAGTAATCCTTCCTCCATGGTATTAGTAAGTACATTTACAGGTCAAAATGAGTCAACTGTTTTTGACTGGTAAAAGCATCGTTTGGTTTTGTTACCCAAGGTGGTCAAAATGACAGTAAAACCAGTCAAAAATGCCCCTGTATGCACATTTGGGTCAACAGTCAAAACAGGCAGTTGACTGGTTATGACCTCTAGGCTCTACAGCAACTTCCCACTAAAGTGCATCAATAGTAGGAGGGTTAATGCATATTCCTGGGGTTTAAACAACCATATGACAACATTCACTTGGGTTTGGTGTAACAATTCCGGCTAAAGGAAGCATTATGATTGCTGTAAAAATGGCCACTGCATTTAACCAGTTCACACCGGGAATAAAAAAGTTTTTCCGAACCCCGTGGCGGGTTTATTTTTACCGCACAAACACGACCAATGGTGCTCACCAGAGCGTGACCGGGGAGACCGCGTCTTCCACCGTATGTTTATGGCTCGTTGCCACGTCGACCGGGAATCTATACAAATATTCCCGAGAATCCTGTGGCGTGTTTAGACGCTCTCCGATCCGCTGTCCAAAAAAAAATTGCGTGTATACACGGCCTCCGACGCGAACTGGTTAAAAAGGGGTGATAACTTGAAAAAAGAAATGAAAAATAAATAGAAGTATTTTTTAAAAGTTTAGTGTCATTCTTAACTTTAGCAGACTGGTGATGATGAAATAATAAAATGGCGCTCTCCAAACTTGATGTGGATACTATATTGACCACATAACCCTGGAATGCTTGACTGACAAAATGGCGGATAGCAACAGTTGTCAGGTATAGTACCTTATTGGTCAATCCATGCTGTATCATTGACAAGACAGATAGGTGTATTAGGCCTGCAGTCTTAGATACATTGTAGCTGTGGTGACCACAGCCCTACTACCTGACTTTTACAACTTCTGACATTAACCCTCTTACACATAGAGGCCACTGTAAACCACTCAATGTCCAATGTGTTGTACACACATTGTTTGTGCATATAAGCCACACTGCCCCTTTGAAGTAATCTCCAATGTACATACATGCATATAAAGACACATGTATACCACAGTTGACCTTATTTTCAGCAGGTTATACTGTAAACAAACTCCCAATAATAAATCAGCATCAGCCACTGAGACCAATAAACCATACCAAGCCTCTATCATCCATTGAGATTTTCAGCAGTTATTTTGTAAACACAGACTCTCCATAGTAACCTACCACCAGCCACTGAGTCTGGAACAAAGTAATATGCCCTGCAATATGTCAATCACAAACCACTAAAACCAACAGACATATGAGGCATTATGTTACTATGCAGTATAGGTATGAGAAGCCACTGCCTACCATAGCAATGGCTTGGAGTGGCCTGAATGGGTTGTTTAAAAAATTTCACTGATTGTAGGAGGGTTAAGGGACGGTAGTAGCTACTACCGTCCCTTAATGTCAGAAGTTGTAAAAGTCAGGTAGTAGGGCTGCGGTCACCACAGCTAGATACATTGTACATGTACGTCATTGATCAATCTAATGATATTTCCCAAGTGCATAATTATTTTCATTTCAATCTCACCCAATTTCAGTAAGACAACTTCCACGTGATGGATAAATACCTGCAGAGGCTTCAAGTAAACTTGCACTGGGTGCGTGTGTGGCTGTATAGAAGAATATTCGCCATGAGCAAACTAGTGACCATAGATGACATCGAAATCCTCTACAAGAGCACTAACTTCATTGTCGTGAATAAACATTGTGACGTGAAGATCAATAGTAATGAAATTAAAGATACGATAACAGTGGCCACACAGCTGGCCCACTTATTCCCAGATCTGGTGGATGCGAGCATCGGTCATCAGTTTCGGTAAGGAAAAATTGTCAAATAGTCATTTTCCTATTAAGATTTAGCTGTAATTTAAAGCTATAACCAATATGGCTCACGGAGGATGATAATAATAATAATAATAAAAATAATAATAATAATAATAATGTGTGGACTTATATAGCGCACGTATCCACCAACTGAGTGGTGCTCAAGGCGCATTATATGATGTCAACTATACTAGCCTAATTGGATAATTCTTTTATCCTGATTGAAACCCTATTCTCCCAATGAGGATACCAATAGGCCCCAATCAGATAACCTTTTGGTGACAATGTCGTCTTCTGCCTTAGTATGACATCTGCCAATAATGGCATGTGAGCAGATGTGATACCAAGTCATTGAACTGGAAGATTTCCTGTGTGAAGATGGGAAGGTTTCCTAGTGAGGTTAGGAAAGTTTCCTGAGTAATAAGTAGGCAAGTTTCCAGAGTGAGGATACAGATGTTTCTTAAGTGAAGGTGGAGTTCTTCAGTGATTATCCTGAAATAATTATAATCAAAGATTTATCATTTGTGTGCTAGGTTCGTTCATCGTTTAGACTACTCTACAAGTGGGACTCTGTGTGTCGCACTAAATAAGAAAGCATCTGCTGATGCAATGAAGAGATTCCAGAGACGCCAGGTCACCAAATGCTACTATGCTCTCGTAAGTAGGAAATCAGGGAGATATACAGATATTCCCCCGATTCTCTTCCAGTGTGACTGTTTTACCCATTAGTTTCCCAATAAAATAGTACCAATATTGTGTACACCTATTCCCTGTCTCGGAGTAAAAAATATATTGCGAGGTAACATCTGAACTCATCCATTTCACGAGGCAAAGTCCAGACCTGGAATTTTATTCTTGTAGGGGTAGGCCACCTTTCCTGAGTAAAAATAGACTGTCGGAATGTCTATGGAAACAGTTTCAGAGGTACTGTGAAATTCCAGGCCTGGAAGCCTAAATTTGCATTACTTTGACAAGGTCAGAGGTCATGTACAGCCAGACTGCCTCATTGCAAAGTTGTGTTGTACTAGTCCAGCCACTCACTTTCTCTTGACCAGGTCAGAGGTCATGTGCAGCCAGACTACCTCATGATAGACAAGCCCGTCTACACCAACAAAGCAGATGGCTACACTCACATGATGTGTGTTGAAGACGGCGATAGCCAGGCGTGTCAACCTGAGGTCAAGATCCTGTCTGCGACCACAGAACTGTACGTCATGCAGAGAGGTTTTTATGATGGCAGGCCTGCAAGCAAAGTGCTACTGAAACCATTGACAGGTATGACTAGGGGCGCGGTCAGCCCCCAAGCTAAGCTACCCTACCCCACCCTCCCCCTCCCCACCCCCCCTAATTTCAATCAGACTAATGGAGTGTCTCAAAACGTAGAAAGTTTATTATGTTTCAGGGGCGTGATTTGTTTAGATTTCCAGATTTTAAAGATTTAATTAATAAAGGAAAGCAATGCAAACGCTCAGAACTATAGATTTCACCCCAGCGCTTGTTCACAACAGCGGCCCCAATACCCCTAGCAAAAATTTATGTGGATTTTTCAAAACTGCCTAATCACACCCTTGATGTTTACATAATTCACAAAACAACTGCAATCCCTTTTATGTGACACGTATGGCACCCTCTATTGTCAGCTGACAAGGCATTGAAACCAATTTACAAAATGTCTGGATCTATAAAAACACAAGAGATTGAGAAAAGACAGTGGGGCACAAATCACCATTGAAGGCAAAATATTAGTTGTTGAAGAAAAAGCAATTATTTTTAGTTGTTTCCCTCTTTGTAATTTAGAAAATATTTGGGTGGTTTATGAAATGTCAAAAAAAAATTTAAATTAAAAAAAAATTATGTGTCTGACATTGCCATCACCATCTTGAATCAAGTGTTTTCTTACCTTTAAATATGAACCTCTGCAATGCTAAGAAATTATCATTAAGCCTAACCCCCTACATGCTTTTCCTAGATACCCTGCTGGATGCAACAGAAAAGTGCTGCTCAATGCAACAAGATCCACCAGCTAGAACAATGGTTTTTTGTTCTCTGCTGAGGGCAATATGTTGCATTGAGCATGGTCAGGGGTTAGGCCATATCAATAAGCTAATATAGGTTGAAAACATCACAGCCATTAGCCTTTTGTATTATAAATATACAATCACCCATCTGTTTTGCAGGACGGAGGCATCAACTACGTGTGCACTGCTTGAGTGTCGGACATCCAATCGTGGGGGATTACACATACAGTCTCCGGCAGGATGTCAAGCCCTATCGCATGATGCTACACTCGCAAAGACTTACCATCCCAGCCAAGTCAGAGACCATTGATGTAGAAGCTCCGGACCCACTCACGCCAGAGAAGGACCCAAAATGGTGCCCTGTGGAACTAATCCGAGAGGAGTCCTCGGGAAAAAAGCAGACGTCAAATGAAGAAACTGTCCAGATAAACAGGTATATAGATGGACCTGTGCAACTTCTCCAAGAGGAATCCTCAAGAGAAAGCACGCAGACATCAAATGAAAGAACCATCCAGATAAACAGGAATACAGATACATGTAGACAACTGGGAAATGACAAAATAACACGGTAACAACAGACTTATGTCATCTGCAACTGGACAATAAGCAGTTCATTAAAATCGAGTTCTGTAGTGATGTTTTCACATTCTTATGGTGACTAGCTTTGTATCATTATTGTTGTATGATGCAACAGGTCAAACGAAGAAACTTTTCAGATAAACAGCGACACTTGAAAAAGGAACAAAATGATTAGGTGACAATTCATCGTGTACAACTGCAGTTTTCCAGAATGAGCAGCTCATGAGAAGAAAAAAAAACTGTGGTAACGGTGTCACATTCCCATTTATACCACAGGGGTGTGGTTTGATAGAAGCAATAGATCCTGAAAAATGGGTAGCAGGGCCTGAATCTCCTGGATGTTTAATATTGGCTCTCCACATCCCCAGAAACAGGAGGTATGGACACAATATAGGATACTTCTTTCTTTCCTTGGTGGCTACTTCTCTTCTTTCAAGAAAATTTTGTAAAATTTGTAAAAAAAAATCCTGAAATCAGGAAAAATCTACGTCGTTCCTCAAACAACTTTTTAAAACACAATATAGATTTTTGCACATTTTATTATATAATAGTCGTGATTACAGAAAGTTTATTTCAGCTTATTTCATTGCATCGTGATTCATTTTCAAATTTTCAATATATATTTCACGTTTTTGACGGCATAGAGAGCATGCACCTTCCTCTATTTCACATGAAATAGTTTCTCAGGGTGTTGGGTACCATCACCAACTGCACTCCCTTTCAAGGAAGTAACAATACTGTAAATGCTGAATGAAACAGATCAATAACGACATTCAAAACATTTTTTTATGATTATGATCCAAAAATATACATCAATATTACATATTTGTTCAAACACAATTGATTATAAAAGCTAAAAAAATTAGTTAAAAGGACAATGATTGTCACTATCAAAAGCAGACTCTGAACAGGACATGGTATTGGTGTCCTAGTTTAAAATGAACACAGTGACTGAAAACTAGTGACTCATTTATGCAGCAGCGATGGTAATAAAACCTTATCGTGTGGGGTATTATATTCAGCATGCACGGATTACCGCACAGGCAAACTGGGCACGTGCCCCGGGCCCAGGAGCCAATAGGGGCCCTTGGTTTTCAAAACAAAAAAAATTTTTTTTTTTTAGGGAGGGGGGGCCACGGGTCCCTATTAAATGTCAAGGCCCCCCACCCCCCCCCCCCATTTTAAAAATATTGGAGTAAATGTGATTTTGTAAATGTATGACTATGGCATTGTTTGAATGTAAATCACGTGTTTAATAAAGCCAATTAAATCACGTAGCCTACAGCGTGACGTAGGCCTATGCTGTGTGGTTGTTTCTGTGCTATTGTGCAACAAAACTATGTAGGCTATCTGGGGGGAGGGCATGCAGTGAGTGCGTACGCGTACGCATGCAGGCTAAGTAGCATAGTACTAGTAGTATTATGCGCGTGTATGGGCCCGTGGTGAATTTGTGCCCAGGGCCTGTGCTCATGATGATCCGTCCATGATATTCAGTCACTCCGATTCCATGCCCTGTTGATCGTGCCAATATTGTCCCTTTAACCCTAACCCTGCCAGACGCAGCAAAGTGCATCAGGTGAAAAAGTCTGGTGCACTTTGATGCATTCAGCTGTCAACACCAGTGCATAAGCAGCCAAGTCTGTTTCTATTGAGAGCTGGTCCCATTGAACAATGCCAGAGTTGTATCCTGCTGCGTTTGGTGACCACAGACTCTGAGGCAGTTCGGCCTTGAGATTTGTGACCTGATGGATTTTGCTGCACTGGGCAGTCAAGTCACTTTGACAAACAATGCAATCTGTTGCGTCTGGCAGGGTTTCTAGCCAAAATACCCTGGAGGGTTAGGGTTAAAGATTTACATTTTGATTTTCATCAATTTATAATGTACATAAAACATTTTGTGACATGGAGTGTCGTGGCCGAGCGGTCTAGCGCACCGAACTCAAGTTCTGGTGTTGCCAGCAGCAGGGTGTGGGTTCGAGCCCCGGTCGTGACACTTGTGTCCTTGAGCAAGGTACTTAACCATAATTGCTTCGTCCTTCGGATGGGACGTAAAGCCGTAGGTCCCGTGTGTTGTATAATGCACGTAAAGTGGATTGTCGTGCGGTCTAGCGCACTGAACTCAAGTTCTGGTGTTGCCAGCAGCAGAGTGTGGGTTCGAGCCCCGGCCGTGACACCTGTGTCCTTGAGCAAGACACTTAACCATAATTGCTTCTCTCCACCCAGGGGTTAAATGGGTACCTGTGAAGGCAGAGATGGTTTGCTCTATATGCGCTAGAAATGGCAGCAATTGAGCTGTATACTCCCCAGGGAGCTGAGATGGTTTCAGGAATGATTTATGAGCCTTATGAGCCTTATGAGCAGGGATAATAATATAATGCGCCTTGAGCGCCACTTAGTTGGTGGATACGTGCGCTATATAAATCTATACATTATTATTATTATTATTATTTGACCCCAATGTGGAATAATGCTTGAGTGCTAACACTCATCCTGACTAAGATTCTCTGACAGGTTCAGGTGCGCCATTGATGATTGCACTACCCCTACAAATAAAGGTGGTGTTTCACATCACAATCAGATTTTAGTATTGGTAATTACAAAATAACCAAACTGTCATATTATGATGTAAAACTTACTTACTATCAATCTTTCTTGAAAATGGTTTAATCTGGCACTCACAATAGGTAACACACTTTTTAAGGTCTGTTTTCAGCAGAATGCCAGAGTCTGGTGGAGGAAGCTGTTACAGGGATTAGTTCAAGCATTTAAATTAAAGAAGTAGCCTTGCTCAAATGACGAGATGTTTCCAATGTAGACAGGAGAGTAATTGTAGATCAGGGAGGCATCTTCTTCAGCCTGGCTGTTGAATTTGTGCTGGCTTTTCCGAGCTACAAGAGATGAAAATATTATAACATGAGTTGACCTACTGTCATTCATTTTTTCAAAATAATTTAGCTAGAGTCGAGTTAAATTTGAGGGAATGTACAACACTGGTTTTTGGTATAAATGTACGTATTCATTTCATTCCTCTAGTTTACACTTAATATACCGTAAGATTAACCATCTAGCCACCCGTCCATCTGTCCCCAAGACAGTCCAGTGTCCTATTAACATGTTCATGTAAGCCTGTTTTTAGAGTCTAATTGAAGCCAAACCTATTTGTGGTAAGTCCTTAACAATGTTGAAGCTAGAAAAGCCACAGATTGCACCAGAGAGAATCTAATCCAAATCTTTCCAGGGTCCTCAAGCAGGACACTAATTGCCCACATACTGTAATGGCTTGTGCGCTCACAAATGGTGCTTCGTGCTCAAAAATTGTCACAGCATTCTATTTAGACAGGCTGTTTCAAAACCTAGTTCATTTTGGATAGGCAGTTTTCAAATACTAAATGAAACTCGGCGAACCTGTGTACATGTTATCACAATAGGTGCTTACATTTTTCTGAGACTGTTATGGTTTTTAATTTTATAAAAAGTTGCCAGATGGCAATTTTTTTTAAAAACTTTACATGAAGTTGGTAAAAGGTACTAATCACGCTGAAGAATTCTGTAGTCGTTAAAAAGCTCTCATGTCAGAGAAAATATGAACAAATTTGTACATTCCCAAAAATTTCCAAACAGCAAAATAATATGTGACCATCCACCACAAAGGGGCTGTAAAGTCGAAAATTTCACTTTTGGAAAGAGTATATCATAAGGTTGAAAATGATACCAAACACAAGTCATTCCTACATTCCTACGCGAAGTCATGGTGTATCAAAGTCATTACACTAATTACTTACACTTCCATACAAACTTCATATAAACTTGCATTTTGTACAGATTTATGAACTCATTGCCCGAAAGAAAACGTGGTTTTCATGATTTTTGAAATTGAATTTAATTCTGAAATTTTCAGAACTAAAGGAGAATATTTCAAACTTTTCATTTCTAAAAAAATACCAAAATGGCCAACCGACTGATTTTTCATGCATTTCAAGCCGTACTGCTAAATCAACATGTGCGTCTTTACAGCCCGTTCGTGGTGGACGGTCACATATGGTTAAAAAAAAGTCATTTGCTCTTCGCGCCACTAGGGTAAAATAAATAGCCCTCAAACACCTGACCTTATTGATGTCGTTCATGCAAAGTCATCCCTTTCATGGACAAAATCATCCAAGGCTTGGGCAAAAAGATTTACTAAAAGCCCCTCTTTTGTGGGTGAACAATATTTCAACAATGTTTTGGTGAAATATCTCATTTGAATGTAATTTCATTTCTTTCTACGTGTACAAGCAAATGAGCATTGTAAACATTCATTACAAAAAGAAAAGAAAGAAAAAGTGTAAACAAAATATACATTCCTCACCTTCTGAAACAAAAAAGTCCGCAAAGAACTGGCAGATTTTGACAGCATCGCGTGAATGATTGACATACTTGGGTATCCACTCAAAGCAGTTCTTCTCTGGATGAAATTGGACAGCATAGATCGGGTAGTTGAATGCTAAACGGGAGAGTTGGATAACATCTGAGTTAAGATACATATTACAATAACAAATCCTCCAAAATCCACTCCCTGGTTTTGGGCGTTGGTCACAGCCGATAATGGCTCGGTCCTTATCACCCGTGACCATACACAAAACAGGTCATTAACCCTCCTACTACTACACGAGTCAAAATGTTGATATACTTGCCAAGGTATATTTAGTGCACTTAAACGTCAAACACTGTCAAACCTTACGTGTAGTAAGTACATTTACAGGTCAAAATGAGTCGACCATTTTTGGTAAAAGCATTGTCTGGTATTGTTGAGAGTGGTCAAAACACTGAGTCAGTTGACTGGTTTTGACCTCTATAGCAACTTCCCACTAGAGTGCAGCGAGAGTAGGAGGGTTAACAAAGCTCCAACTGTTATTCCCACTCATAAATGCTTGTATCAATTTCGTTTTCAAAATATTTTAAAAAAAATTTCGAATAAAGCCAAATAGAAATGAGCATATTCATGTTTTGGGGACACACGAAACACTTTAGTCAGGAACGTGATGCCAATCTTCGTCACTCTGATTGGTTGAAATCCATGTCACACAAAACAGCTGGTGAACAGCTGGCACCATCCATTAACCAGTTGACGTCGGGAATATTTATTTTTTTTCCGGTCCCCCGTGCGGGTTTATTTTCAGTGAAAAATCTGAAAAGATTTCTAGCCATTAATAATTTTTTTTGTCAATGAAACTAAGTTCGGACACCCAAATAAACACCTTTACTTTAATTACGGTTGTGTTTGTTCAGCACAATTAGACCGTTGGCAGGCCCTGATGCAACGGCCTATTAGCGACCAGCGCCCGGTCGAAAAGACGGCATACCCGGAGAGAGATCAAATGCCTCGTAAACAATGGATATAAATCCCTCTTTACAAATCCCTGGCTGGTACGTCAAAGGAACAGGTCTTGGATAAAGGGATTAGGCAAAAATCAACGAAAAGAGTGAACTCGTTCAGTATTTGCAGTGCATTTTGTCCGGGGCCACCGAACCGTGACCCCACAGACTCCGAGAAACGATTGCGTGTATACAAGTCGGCACGCCACGTGTGGCGTGTTGACAAGTCTCCCGGTGACACACACAAAAATCGGAATGCGTGTTTAGATGCTCTCCGATCCACTGTCCAAAAAATAATTCCGTGTATACACGGCCTCCAAAGCGAACTGGTTAACCCTCCTACTACTACAAGGGTCAAAATCAGTCAAAATTTCAAAGTTCATGCCAGTGTATATCTACTGCACTTACATGTACAGGTCAAACACTGTCAAACCTAATGTGTGGCAAGTACATCAATCAGTCAAAAACAGTCGACTGTTTTTAATTGGTACATGTAAAAGTATCTTGTAATGTGGATGGTGGTCAAAATGAGTCAGCGTTTTGGACTGATATAAGCACTGTGGTCAAAATAAATTAATTTATCAGTCAAAACAAGTCATTGACTCCTAGTCTAAGTGGCCCTGCATTGATTTATCAGCCTTCTGCACCCCTATCATTGTTTATTCAGTCAAAACAAGTCAGTGATCCCCTGAAGCTGATAATGATCTTATCAGTCACCAGCAGTCATAGCACAGTGTGTGGTAGTTACCCAAATGGTCAAAACAAGTCACCAGTGCCCATGTGTGCAGTTGATTCAACAGTCAAAAACGGTCAACTGACTGATTTTGACCACTATAGCAACTTCCCACTAAAGTGCACCTAGAGTATGAGGGTTAATACACCCCCATGTGATTATGTTTTGTCCAATTAGATTGTCTAAACTGTCTTGCGCATTTGGTAACAAAGAAGGTCCTGGCATTGCCAGACAGCAATCACAACTGCAGTACCACTCTTTTGTCAACAGATGTGGGAGATAATAAAAGTGACTGCTAGCTTTCATCTCTTCTGTCTAGGTGAGGATGACGACAGCAGATTGGTCCAAATACATTAATCGGCTCGGCTCCCTTAGCAAAAAACAGACTTGGGCATTTCAGTTGTATTATCTCATCTCACCTTCTATTGTGGAGATAAAGCGTACGCCTTTGCGATCAAGATTGGTGGAAAGCACTCGATAAAAGTCTGTCAGAGCCGCACTCTTGCTGAAATTCTGCAAAATGAAGTTTAATAAGTGACCAGTCAAAATTGGACAAAAATTATAAGGACAAGGGCACAGGGCATCGGGATAAAAGAGGGTACCTTTTCTGAGGCTATTTGGGCAACCTCTGATGGTTACCGACACTTTTTGTGTATTATGCAGAACTCAGAAATCTAAATATGTGAGGCATTTTCTCCAGGGCGACAAGACTATTTTTTTATAAAAGGAAATCTACAACTAAGGCTGTGCATTTTCGTTTGTTTCAGGAGCCAGATAACCGAAATCTTCAGATACCTGGGTACCCATAAACAATTTTGTAAACAAACTGAATACTCCTGAATGTATAAAATAACCAAAATACTAGGTTCTCTTGTTTTGTTCGAGTCACAATAAATGTGTACTTACTGTAATAATTTCCCGCCTCTATATTAAAAATGACTCATAGCATCTCCATTCCCCACACACATAAAAAAAAATCCCACACTCGCACTAATCCAATAACTGCGAACAATAGGCACAAACCTGTGATACGACAGCAGTCAACTCAAAACAAACTAGATACATCAAACAAAAGCCGGCGAGTCTGTGAAAAGCTGTCGGCAAATGTTACTTCTACAGCCTTTATCAGTTTTCTTCATTTTCAGAGACTTCCATTTGTGTGTGGCTTAAATATTCAGTCGGAATTTTAAAAAGGCGTTTACGGGTATAAAGTGGAACTGGGTAATGGAACTGGGTAATGATAGTTTCAGTCGGGTACCCGGGCACAGCCTTAGGTACAACATTATTAATGTTGGCAAACCTTCCTTCACAAGTACATGTGTATATATATATATATAGATTGGTGAAATTCTTGCGTCGGGAGATAAAGCAGGAGGTCGTGGGTTCGAATCCCGCCTGTGTAGTTTTCACAGACACTCGGAGAGCACTGAGCATGCAGTGCTATACACACATCGGTGTAGGGCAAAATTAAATCAATTACATGTGTATAGGTTGCTGAAATTCTTGAGGAACTCGCTGCTATTATAGGATTCTAGCCGGCCAATCGTCATCGGGCAAGCTCGGTGGTCGAGAGGTTAAGACGTCTGCACTAGTAAGAAAGAGGTCGTGGGTTCGAATCCCGCCCAAGTAGCCTGTGAAGTTTTTCACAGACTCTCGAAAAGCACTGAGTATGCAGTGCTATACACATGTCGGTGTAGGTCAAAATTAAATCAAAGTGCATGTGTGCTTACTCCACCATGAAAGAACCAACCTGTGAAAGTTTAAACTCATTATATTGTGAAGTGAAATATTGAAAAATAGTATTTTAGGAAAGAGTACTCTTTCCTAAATTCGAACTGGTAATGATCAACTTTATATCAAGCAAGGTTCACATAGTAATTGGATTACCAATTCCTTACCTCTAATATTATTATGATTATTTAAATCCTGAAATGTATCAAATTGTTGACAATTTTTTTTTTTAACAATGTTGTCACATGGGACAGGTTTAAATGGAAATTCATTCTAGGTCATGTTTTTTGCATTGTACCCAAGTGAATAAATGCAGACCTCTGACAGCGAGATGCCTTTTGGTCACGAAGAAGTACCGTACTGTCAAATGCATGCAACAATCACATATGCTGCAGTGAAAAGTGAAATATTTGCCAATCGGAAAGAGTTCCCAACACAATTTCACAACGCAATAAGCTGAAACTCTCACAAGATGCTTGTAAAATGTATAACTCGATTCATGGAGAGTAAGCACACTTGTAGAAGCAGTTTTGCCAACATTTCGTACGTTGTACCCTCCCTTGAACACAATCAACAATATACTCACTGCTAGAGTGATTGATTTGTGATGGCTGTTGCAAGTAACGCTCTCAGTTTTTAAGATTGTTATGGTTGCCTTGTCTGCTGTGCCGTACAGTCGACTGTCTTGAAAACCTTGATTAAGAACAGAGCAAATGAGGATTGATATATATGCACTGTGCATGAGCTGTTGAGGATACAGGTTGTAAGATCACTGTTAATCGATAGGTCAGCCACAGTACATCACGTTTGGCATTTTGTAGTTGATGTACATATGCGGGGAATATCTCTAGTGATCATTAATTGGCAGAAGTACACGCGGGTGTAGCACCATAGATTTTTCATCACTAGAGGGCCACAACGTAAACAGAGCGGATAGATGCAAGCAGTTTCAAATAAAGTATTCTAGCTACAGGTGATGGAGTTTGCATACACACAGACACAATGCCCTGGCATTGGAGACAGGGAGCATTTTCACCACTAGAGGGCCACAATGTGCAGAGTGGATAGATGCAAGCAGTTTCAAATAAAGCATTCTAGCTACAGGCGATAGAGTTTTGCATACACACACAATGCCCTAGCATTGGCGACATGGAGCATTTTCACCACTAGAGGGCCACAGTGTACACAGAGTGGATAAGTAAGTATGCAGTTTCAAATAAAGTATTCAAGGTACAGGCGATGGAGTTTTAAATATACATGGATAATGCCCTAGCATTGGAGACAGGGAGTATTTTCACCACTAGAGGGCCACAGTGTACACAGAGTGGATAAGTAAATATGCAGTTTCAAATAAAGTATTCAAGGTACAGGCGATGGAGTTTTAAATATACATGGATAATGCCCTAGCATTGGAGACAGGGAGCATTTTCACCACTAGAGGGCTTGAATGTGTACAGAGTGGTTAGAGGTACGTACCTTTTGTGAACATAATGGGCCATGACACACCAAAAGAGTCTGTGTCTGCCAACAGGTTTTTGTTGGTTGTCAACATCGTCAGGAGCTCCATCCCGAGACACCCTCCCCACAACGGAAAATAATCTCCACTCGCCTTATAATTCTGAAGAGGAACAAAAGTCGAGGCCAATTACATTGGAGAGAGGGTATCAATTTTGTTTCAAGCTAATATAGACGATGTGACCTGTGACGTCACACCTAAACCAAAACATGACATGCGCGCATACCGCCGGGCAGAAAACACATATAGATTTACAGCCTGGTTTCCGGCCTCTGTGTACACCTCGTCCATGAAAAGGAAGAAAAACTAATTTGGAGCCTTCAAGTGCAATACAAAACGGTTCAAATGCAGCCCCCATCCATACCTGAGATCTCTTCTAAACAAGTAATTTTTTGTTTTTATCATTCTGGGGTGTTTTCACTCATTTTCTATCAGTTGTAATAGATGCATTTTCACTTTTTGTAATTTAGATTTTGATTTAAATTATATTCTTGTAGTCTCGTTTATAATTTTGTTTCAATGTTTTTCTTTATAACTGTAAATTTAAAATGCAATTCGGTTATTAGACCACAAATTTTTGAATGTTTTTTAAATAAACCAAACGAAACAGTATAGTCATCGTCAGCCAGGCAGTTCCCTCACCTTGCCACGGTTACAGTGTATGGTTGTACGTACTGTTACTCCAAAATCATTCCAATTTCGCGAAACATTTCATACCAAAACCTGACAGTTTCTTGGCAAATCGACAACAACCATTGGTGGCGTTTCTCTTTTCTCAGTGGAGATCCACCCAAGGGGACTTTGTAAAAGCTTATAGGCTTTGTGCCTTCTCCTCCTTTTCTTTGCAGTGGTTGGTGCAGCAGACACCCTAGCAGCCCTCCGGCATTGTCTCAGGATTATTTTATTCAACTCTTGTGAAAATATGAAAATAATAGCGCCAACAATTTCATTGAAAGAGCGTAATTTGATGCGAGGCCACAGCTCTTCGTTAACATCAGTACATTTAGAGTACACACAGAGAAAAACTCACGCGATTTGTTTTGCCAGTGGAAGTCAGCGTCACATGACCGCATTTCTAAATATAGGTCATCATCTATACACGTTTGGTAAAATATCTGTAATATATGCATTCAAATTTATGTATTTATAAATAAAAACGGTGAAAGTTTCAACTTATTTCATTGTATCATTGAAAGTAGTGCAAATCCATTCAGACAGATATGTAACACTGGACAGACAGAAAAGCAACAAATTAACAAACAGGCATCACGAACACAGCCAGCCAGCCAGCCAGCCAGCAAGCCAGCAAGCAAGACAGCCAGCCAGCCAGCCAGCCAGACAAAAAGCCAAAAATCCAAAGAAAGTCTGGAAGCTAGCCAGCAAGGCAGACAGTCAAAACCAGCAAACCTACCAGCCAGCAACCTAGCCAGCAAGAAAGCCAGCCAGCAAGAAAGCCAGCCAGCCAGCCAGCCAGCCAGCCAGATGGATAACCAGCCAGCCCAACTACTCAAACTAGCAAACTAGCTAGAAAAATAGACAGCCAGCCAGCCAGCCAGCAAGCCAACCAGCCAGCATTCCAGCCAGCCATCAAAGCCATCAAGCCAGCAGCAAGCCAGCAGCAAGCCAGCAGCAAGCCAGCAGCAAACCAGCAGCAAGCCAGCAGCAAGCCAGCAGCAAGCCAGCCAGCCAGCCAGCCAGACAGACAGTCAACCAGCAAGCCTGCCAGCCAGCCATCAAGCTAGCCAGCAAGTCAGCCAACACGCTAGCCAGCCAGCCAGCCAGCCGGCCAGCAAGCCAGCCATCAAGCCAGCAAGCCATAATGCAAGACAAACCGGCCAACCAACAGACAGAGACACACACCAACCTTTATTGCCATATCGTAGAATTTTCTTCCAGCCTTTCCATATCCAGAATTAAGTAAATCATTCTGTCCACCTCCAGGAAACAGCATTCTGAAAAAGAAGAACAAGAACTTATGCTCAGCCAACTCAAAGAAGAGACGTCGCTAGCATGACTAGGTTTATGATTGCTCGTAGAGAAGGTACAACATTGGTATTTGGTAGCGTATGTTCATTTCAACCTCATGTTTTTTATCAGAAAATGGAAAAAAACTGTTATTTTTTTTTATTTTATATTGTTTTCCCAAAGAAATTGCAGGCCAGAAATTTTTTGTGAATTTGACGTAAGTTATATCAATTCCTGTTTTCTCTTAGATGAAAGCATTTCAGATGAAATAATTTCTTCAAGTAAGTTTTTAGATAATAAATTCTTAATTTGATAATCTGGTAAACAATGTTTTATTTTCTCATCACGCTCACAGGTACTCCGATACACCTGTGCCGACAGTGTTTGCTTATTATTACACTCAATTGACTAACAGCTATCGAAAACACAAGGAGTTCTTTAATGTTAAATCTTGAGATTATTTCATTAAAAGCGCTTTAGTGATACAATGTACATGTAATTATATTTTGAAATTCAGACCTTGCTGAGATCCATTGTATTTGGTCATGGGATTCTACTGCCGAGTTCCAGCAGCTTCACACTGGTAAAAAAATTAAGCAATTTATGAAAATATTTGTTCAAGTAATAGCAAATATTTCTTTAAATACTGGACGTCATCGTAGTACACAAAGGTGAAAGTCCAACCTGCACTACCTATGAATTTTTAACGTCAAAATTTGCTTTGCCATCGTGGTCACATGAAACATACGTGCTTTACTCCTGAAACCAACTCACCCATTAAGAGAATTAAACATATTTTCGTAGTAATCATCAGGCTGATTGACGAGAATAGGAACGACTCTCGCTCCGCCAGACTCCACAAATTTGACATATGAGGCAGCGATATAGGCATCACCGTAACTTTTCTTGACGCCATACGTAGTTTGAGAAAGAATACCTGATGGAAGAGAAGAACAAAAAATATGTATTTGGCAGGCTCGCACTTCATTTTTGTAGGGGCAAGACCACTTTTCCTGAGTAATGGGCACTTCCATTAGAATACCAGAATGTCTATGGGAATATTAAGGGGCACCAATGCCAAGACCGGGGCAACAGAACTCTAGGCTTGTTATGACAACTACATTTTATTTATTTATTTTTATTTAAGCTTTCTTTATTCAGGGTAGCACCATTCAGTGAGTGACACTGCTTTCCAAGGTGGCCCTGATACACGTATAGGCTACATTTACAATGATTTCTAAAAAGAATATACCAGTAGATCAAACACACAGGACTATTGCAGAATACAAGGTTAGATATATGTGTGGATATGGATAATATATACACTAGATATAATACAATTGAATAATTGGATATTAAATAAGTATACATATACGTGTACATATACATGTAGAAAGACGACATCCTGAGTTGAATTATCTCGGGAAGACGACATCCTACTTTCAGGATGTCCACAACCCAAGCTAAATTATCTCGAGATGGTCATGTGACAAGTCGACCCATGTGACAACTCGACCCACGAGACAACTCGACCCACGAGACAACTCGACCCTTTATGTGACAACTCAACCCTTGTGACAACTCGACCCCTTATTGACAATGCATTTTCTTTTTTTTCCATCGGATCATTTTTCAAAATAAGAAGCATGGTTTTACTGTTAACGTTAAACCAAGCTTATGACACAATTATATTCACTTTTCAAAGAATTTGTTTTCCTTTCTATAATGAAATCAAGGATGTTATCGGTAAAACACGTTTTGCATTCGTCCACAGGGGAGACGGAGAAAAGCATTTGTAAACGTTATAAAAATGTGTAGGGCCTAATGATATGCCTATTGTCGTTGATTTTATAGCCCTTTTATGGTTTATTATTTGAATGGCATTCAATAAAATATAATATTTAAAATTTTTATATATTTGATGGACTCTTATTTTTATTTAATATATTTTCCCTGGGGATTAGGTATATTTACTGTAACAACGGGTCCGTAAAGCAATGCACTGTCGCATGAATTAACGTTAAAGTAATTTTGCCAGCGCGTGTATTATGGGGGAAATGATTGAATTTGTGCTAGAACTTGAGCATTCTTGGTGCTAGAATAAGCCGGGTAGAATGTCGTATCCGGCCGCCACTTTTTAAGGGCTTTGTTGGATTTTTTTTGCAACCACTAACCAGTTTTAAAAAATCATTCTATCGATTTTTGGTGGTACAGAAAGCGAAAACTATCTTTAAAATCCACTTTTATGATGGTTTTCGGACTTGATTTCCCTTCTAAAAAAATCCTCCCCTTCAGAAAATAGAAGGATCCTATTATAGTTGCCACTGCGCATGTACAATGACTGTGTTGGTCACTAATTGTGGAGTTTACAAGATCAGACTGACATGACTGAGGAAGTCATCGTATACCAAAAATGCCTGATTTTTCATGAAATAAATATCCTGGAATAATTTGAAGTATATGTCCATCATCATCCATATGTTCTCCACCATACCAGGTAGGTAAGATTACATTATTGGTTATATTTAATGAAAAATAGTGGCGGCCAGATACGACATTCTACCCCCATTCTTGGTGCTAGAAGAAGCCGGGTAGAATGTCGTATCCGACCGCCACTTTTTCTCATTAAATATAACCAATAATGTAATCTTACCTACCTAGTAAGGTGGAGAATAGGCCTGTGCGAATAATTCGATTATTCGAATATTCGCGAATAGTTGTTGCTAATCGTACTTGTATTCGCGGTATTTGAATTATTCGATTAATCGCGCAGTCGCGAATACCTGGCAACTATTCGCGAATAATGACCAACTGCCTTCCAAACCATCCATAACTTGTGGTCGTGAAGTGTTTGCTAACTATTCGCAACCACTATTTGTGAGTAATCCTATTAAGCTGGCAATTACAGTTTTGTCTAATCATGGGAGTAAGCATTGTAGTGTTTGTAACTAGTAATGCCTTTGAGGAAGCCGACAAGTCAGGCTGGCTGGCTGGCTGTGACTGCAGCGACTGTTACCTGCAATAATGCATTGCCTTTACACAACATAAAAATTGCGGTCGTGAACTGTTCGTTAACTATTCGCGAACTATTCGCGAATACTATTCGCGAGTAATGCTGCCAATTGTACTGTTCTGTCCAGGCACTGCTGGTAGTTGTACGCATTGTAGAATTCGCGAATAGTACTCACGAGTAGTGCCTTTGAGGGAGCCGACAGGGCAGCCTGGATGGCTGTGACTGCATCGACTGTAAAAGTAGCATAAACTTAAAAGTAGCATAAATTTTAAAGTAGTATAAACTTAAAAGTAGCATAAACTGAAGGTAGTTACTAATTAAATTTGAACACTACAAAATCATGTAACGTTTTTGATTTTTAAGAAAAGCTGGAGATGATGAATTAATGATTAAACAACTGCGATTAATTTACACTAACTTGAATGTTTCATGTTGTTTATTTATTACACATCGATTTGTTTGAAAATGTCAATTTATTTTCATAAATATTAACTACGAAAAGCATGGTCTTTGGTCACTGTCTTTCGCATTGCTGGTGTAATTGCCTTTGCACTTGCAGGTAACGTAGGTCTACTGATGAGTAATGATAAATCCCACCGATCCACTTATTGCATGACGTAATTGTTTGCCACGCCCCATTTGGTTCCCAAGAAAAGTTTGTCCAATAATGATAACGTAATTTGCGGTGAGCATAAGTCAATCACAAAATGCATAGGCCGTCGTACAAAATCAGTTCAGGGTACACTCACCACGTGCGTGCCTGAACCAAAGGTTTTTAAGCATAGTGCGGGGCACACTGTGGAAGCTAGCTTTGGACGTAAACAACGAACACGTCTAAAAAGTGGCCCCTGCATGAGCATAAACACGTACTGCTTGCATGGTTATTTATTTTGTGTATAGGACTAGGCTAATCGATTTGAAATAACAGGGGTGACCGTCAACTTATTGGTATTTCTTAACGGCGACTTAAATATAAACAATATCTATTCAATGCGTTCATTTTATGGGGTTTAGGTGGACTTCCCTCTGTTGATATGGGATGAACGTAACTGCGCGTGACTTAGCATGTGCTCAATGTGCACTGTTAATGCTAATTTGTGCTGGAAGTTTCCCACGCTGCCAGAGTAATAACTCGACGGCGATTGGATTTTCACTTACGAAAATGTATTATTTCGAGTACAATTTTGCAAGAAATAAAGAAAAAATAACAACAGGCATTAAAAACCTTAATGTATGTGTTTGTTTATTGTCTGAATGTTACAAATAGGCCAGAAATTACTGTCAAAGCAATTTTTTTTAAATGTTTTAGTACTTTTATAAACCGCGGGAAAAAATGGCCAACTATTCGAGAATAGTCGATTATTCGCGAAAAGTTGCGCGCGATTAATCGAATAGTAAATTTTTACTATTCGCCCAGGCCTAGTGGAGAACATATGGATGATGATGGACATTTACTTCAAATATTCCAGGATATTTATTTCATGAAAAATCAGGCATTTTTGGTATACGATGACTTCCTCAGTCATGTCAGTCTGATCTTGTCAACTCCCCCATTAGTGACCAACACAGTCATTGTACATGCATAGTGGCAACTATAATAGGATCCTTCTATTTTCTGAAGGGGAGGATTTTTTTAGAAGAGAAATGAAGTCCGAAAACCATCATAAAAGTGGATTTTAAAGATAGTTTTCGCTTTCTGTACCCCCAAAAATCGATGGAATAATTTTTTAACTGGTTAGTGGTTGTAAAAAAATTCCAAAAAACCCTTAAAAAGTGGCAGTCGGATACGACATTCTTTCCAATAAGCCTAGTGGTAGGCCTGTGCGAATAATTCGATTATTCGAATATTCGCGAATAGTTGTTGCTAATCGTACTCGTATTCGCAGTTTTTGAATTATTTGATTAATCGCGCAGGCACGAATACCTGCAACTATTCGCGAATAATGATCAATTGCCTTTGAACCATTCATAACTTGCGGCCGTGAAGTGTTTGCTTACTATTCACGACTACTATTCGCAAGTAATCCTATTAAAGGGGACTGACATGGATTTAAATCAAACAGTTAAATATGTGATCGTTTTGTTCTTTTATATCAGTAAAATATCAATAAAATTTTTGTTTTGTGTTTTTATTGTTTTTGAGAGTGTTATTTTACCATTGTAAAAATGCCCCCCACTTTTATGCCCTGCACGGAGGAGCTGTTCGTGACATCATGTCGGGAAGAGAAATTCGGCTCAAAACTCGGCTCAAAATTATCGCTGCACAAAACTATGTGAGCCAATGGACCTGACCTCTTGTCAGTCGAACTTTGTTCGTCCAAATACGGCGATTTTTGGGTCACTTGGGAACAGATGAAGGCTAACACCATCTTTGGTGGTGTTGTTGCATCCTGCAGAAACACATCTTCCCGGCATTTTATTAGTTCCGGAAACAAAAATCACGGAAGAAATGAAATCGACGCTACGTGTGTGAAACGTTTGTATGTACATGGGGTGTCGTGGCCGAGCGGTCTAGCTTACCGGATTCAAGTTCTGGTGTTAGCAACAGAATGTGGGTTCGAATCACGGCCATGACACTTGTGTCCTTGAGCAAGACACTTAATCATAATTGCTTCTCTCCACCCAGGGGTTAAATGGGTACCTGTGAAGGCAGAGTTGGTTTGCTCTATATGCGCTAGAAATGGCAGCAATTGAGCTGTATACTCCCCAGGGAGCTGAGATGGTTTCAGGAATGATTTATGAGCCTTATGAGCCTTATGAGCAGGGATAATAATATAATGCGCCTTGAGCACCACTTAGTTGGTGGATACGTGCGCTATATAAATCCACTTATATATATATATATATATATATATGTACATCATGTACACATCGGATCTTCCCGACCTTACGTCACATATCTTATGCAAATGAAGCTTCCACCATGGGCGGGGTTGCCTCCCCCAAACACTTCAAACATTGTTTTAAAATACTTGTACTCGGAAATCAATGATTAAATAGACACAGATAGGTCTCAAAAACAATATTTTATTACAAAACGCCTTAAGTACACACACAATAAAGGATGTCAGTCCCCCTTTAAGCTGGCAATTACACCGTTTTGTCTAGTCATGGTGGTAAGCTTTGTACTTGTAGTGTTTGCTAATAGTAATGCCTTTGAGGAAGCCGACATGGCAGGCTGGATGGTTGTGACTGCAGCGACTGTTACCTGCAATAATGTATTGCCTTTACACGGCATAAAAATTGCGGTCGTGAACTGTTCGTTAACTATTCGCGAACTATTCGCGAATACTATTCGCGAGTAATGCTGCCAATTGCGCTGTTCTGTCCAGGCACTGCTGGTAATTGTACGCATTGTAGTATTCGCGAATAGTACTCGCGAGTAATGCCTTTGAGGAAGCCGACACTCGGCAGGCTGGATGGCTGTGACTGCAGCGATTGTTACCTGCAATAATGTATTGCCTTTACACAGCATAAAAATTGCGGTCGTGAACTATTCGCTAATACTATTCACGAGTAATGCTGCCAATTGTGCTGTTCTGTCCAGGCACTGCTGGTAGTGATACGCATTGTAGTATTCGCGAATAGTACTCGCGAGTAATGCCTTTGAGGAAGCGACAGGGCAGGCTGGATGGCTGTGACTGCAGTGACTGTTACCTGCAATAATGTATTGCATTTGGACTGCATAAAAATTGCGGTCGCGAACTGTCTGCTAACTATTCGTGACTACTATTCGCGACTACTATTCGCGACTACTATTCGCGAGTAACACTGCCAATTACACCGTTTTGTCTAGGCAGTGGTACGCATTGTAGTATTCGCGAATAGTACACGCATAGCCGTTATCATCATTCAGCAGGTAACAGTCGCTGCAGTCACAGCCAGCCAGCCTGCCATAGCTTCCATAGCAGGCTGGCTGGCTGTGACTGCACCGACTGTTACCTGCTGAATGATGATGATAACGGTGCACTCATTTGTCCTAACTAAGTAACTGTCTTGTCATTGTTCTGTTCATAGCCTTGCTGATGTCTAAAGCGCTTAAGAATAAATGTAATACAGTGTAATACATTTGTATGAAGAATAAATCACTTCATCACTGCCAGCAACTGGACAATAGGCATTCTGGAGCAGTGGCGTAACTAGGGAACAATTTTCGGGGGAACTAGGGTTTGCACCACTTTTTCTAGGGGGAATATCGATACTTGAATCCTGCAGTCTCAAACAGTAACCTATTTTTTCTAAATTCTGCACCCGTGGGGGGGTACTTGCAGAGTGCTGAATGAACATACTTCATATTTTTGTAGCATAAACTTGTGCTAATAGTAATTAAATTTAAACACTACAAAATCATGTAACGTTTTTGTTTTTGAAGAAAAGCTGGGGATAACGAATTGATGATTAAACAACTGCGATTAATTTACACTAACTTGAATGTTTCATGTTGTTTATTTATTACACATCGATTTGTTTGAAAATGTCAATTTATTTTCATAAATATTAACTATGAAAAGCATGGTTCTATTGGTCACTGCCTTTCGCATTGCGGGTGTAATTGCCTTTGCACTTGCAGGTAATGTAAGGAGGTCTACTGATGAGTAATGATAAATCCCACCGATCCACTTATTGCATGACGTTATTGTTTGCCACGCCCCATTTGGTTCCCAAGAAAAGTTTGTCCAATAATGATAACGTAATTTGCGGTGAGCATAAGTCAATCACAAAACGCATCTAGGCCGCCTGAACCAAAGGTTTTTAAGCATAGTGCGGGGCACACTGCGGAAGCTTTGGACATAAACAACAAATACGTCTATAAAGTGGCCCCTGCATGAGCATAAACACGTACTGCTTGCATGGTTATTTTTTATTTTGTGTATAGGACTAGGCTAATCGATTTGAAATAAGAGGGGGGACCGTTAACTTATTGGTATTTCTCTTAACAGCGACTTAAATATAAACAAGATCTCTTCAATGCGTTCATTTTATGGGGTTTAGGTGGACTTCCCTCTGTTGATATGGGATGAACGTAACTGCGCGTGACTTAGCATGTGCTCAATGTGCACTGTTAATGCTAATTGTGCTGAAAGTTTCCCACGCTGCCAGAGTAATAACTCGACGACGATTGGATTTTCACTTACGAAAATGTATTATTTCGAGTACAATTTTGCAAGAAATAAAGAAAAAACAACAACAGGCATTAAAAACCTTAATGTATGTGTTTGTTTATTATCTGAATGTTACAAATAGGCTAGAAATTACTATCAAAGCAATTGTTTTTAATATTTTAGCACTTTTATAAACCGCGGGAAAAAATTGGCCAACTATTCACGAATAGTCGATTATTCGTGAAAAGTTGCCGCGCGATTAATCGAATAGTAAATTTTACTATTCGCCCAGGCCTACCTAGTGGTCAATGTTTTTTTGAGGGAAAACAATGATCCACTTCTAAGCAACGTTAAATTGGGTCGAGTTGTCCGTGTCAATTTGTCACGTACATGTAGGTCGAGTTGTCACAAGGGTCGAGTTGTCTCGTGAGTAGAGTTGTCACAAGGTGGAGTTGTCTCATGGGTCGAGTTGTCACAAGGGTCGAGTTGTCTCGTGGGTTGAGTTGTCCGTGTCGAGGTGTCACATGGGCATGATGGGTCATCGAGTTGTCTTAACCCCCTCGAGATGACGGCATTCTACTTTCAGGGGTCAAAAGACAACTCGACCCATGTGACCACTCGACCTTGTGACAACTCGATCCTTTATGCGACAACTCAACTCTTGTGACAACTCAACCCTTGTGACAACTCAACCCTTGTGACAACTCAACCCTTGTGACAACTCGACCCCTTTTTGCGGGAAGGATTGAGTGTACAGGCTAGACCGAATTGACAACGCATTTTTTTCATCGGACCATTTTTCAAAATAAGAAGCATGAAACAATTATAATCACTTTTAAAAGAATTTGTTTTCCTTTCTATAATGAAATCAAGGATGTTATCGGTAAAACACGTTACTAAATAAGCCTTATTACAAATTGTAATAAGGCTTATTTAGTAACGTTACTGTCGTTAGGCTGTGTTTTGTCATGACATGAAGGAAGGAAAGTCTTTACCATCATGACCATGTTTACTACTTTAGTTATTTTCCTTCTTCCATGACCATGCCCATGGTTATGACTATGTCAATAATAACAAACTCAAATCTTACCAATAATTGGCCGGTCATTTAACGCTGAAGTAAGAGTTAAAATAAAACTCAAACCAAAGAAAATTAATGTTGGGATATTCTTGAGATCCATGATTTTCTGAAATTAACGTTATGTACATGTACTTTCGTTCGATGATGGCGTATGACCATCCGTCCCGTACACGTCCACGGCCGGCCGTACGGCGTCCGGATAACCTTCTCAGCATTCAGTGTCACGAGAGGGCAGGCGAACCGGTCGCGGCCGCGACGTGGTCAGAATTTAATTTGTTGTTGTTGTTGTTGTTGTTAATGGCACTTCTGGCAATCTATGTGCCCTTTGTGCCAGTTGCTGTACGGATTGAACAGCGCATGCGCGCAGAGATGCGAATGATATGAGACTGCTAAAAAATTTCTTTTTCTATTTTACTGGGAGCTGATAAAACTAGAAGTAATCTTGATGGACCGGTACAAAATAAGAAAATAGATGATCTCAGTCAAAAGGTTGAAGAAGAATAAAAACTGAAAAGATATTAACCCAAATCCAAAAGTCAAACCCAGGTTACTATAGCACAATCTAGAAAAAATGAGGGGTTGGGTGCTTGGTGATCCTCCAGACATAGAGCGCCGCATGTGTTCCTGCAAGCCGGTCCGTTTCCCTTGCAGTTTAAGAGCCCGTGCTCCGCCAGGTATAATTTGCAGGGCCGCAACACTTCACTGAGGTGATGATGAGGCGGCATTCATTCATTCATTCATTCATTTATTCACACATATTCCAATGTTGACAACAAGAATGTTGTTACAAATAATTACACAATATCAACTTGGTCCTACAATATGCAAAGACAAAATTAGTAACATGAAAAGACTAATTATGAGAGAAAAGCTTGTCAACATTGAGGAAAAGAAGAAGCCGGGGCTTTTATTTCTTTCCCTACCCCTACCCTCCCCTTAATTACAAAATGACAAAGTTACTGGACAAATACAGAAGACTATATTCAACAATAACATTGGCAGGAGATCAGACCAAATAATAAGTCAATTAAATAGCATCATTGAGCAACTTAAATTTAAGTTTTTTTGTAAACGTTTTAAGAGAGCGAGACTGTTTGACATCATCAGCCAGACTGTTCCAGAATTTAATTCCACATTGTTGGGGACTATTTTTAAATAAAGAGGTACGATTAAAATGTTGATACAAATGTTTCCTGGATGAGCTTCTGGTTACGTGACAGTGAACATCTGAAGTTAAAATAAACGATTGTTGAAAGCAAGGGGGTAATAAATTGTTCATTTGTTTGTACATAAATTTGCCAAGATTAAGGTAATAAATATATGTTAATTTGAGCAAATTTAAATTAGTAAATAAAGGAGTTGTGTGATCCAGATAACCTGCTTTGGAAATAATACGTACAGCTCTCTTTTGTAAGAGAAATAATTTGTTATGTTGTGTGATCGAGCCACCCCAGACAATCAGTGAATAATTTAAGTAAGGGAGTATAAACGAATTATACAGTGTTAATAAAACATTACTAGAAAGAAACGGCTTCAATCGATTCATAATACCAATATTTTTTGAAATCTCAGTAGCTATAAGTATTAATGTGGTTAGACCAACTTAAATGACTATCAATGTTCATACCTAAAAAGTTGGTATTTGAAACTTGTTGAAGATTAATACCATTTAATACCAGCGGGACAGCTTGAGAAACTTCACGATTAACGGCACTGAAAATAATATAATTTGTTTTCAAGAGATTAACAGATAATTTATTAGATGACAGCCAAGTGGTAATTTTAACAAGTTCAGTGTTTAGAATTCGAATACCAGTATTAATGTCATTATGATCATACAATAAACTTGTATCGTCTGCAAATAAACAAATTGAAATAATGTTTGAGGTATTACAAATATCATTTATATAAATAAGAAATAATAAAGGGCCCAACATAGAACCTTGAGGTACACCACATGAAACATATTGATACATGGATATGGCAGAATTATAACAGACAAATTGCTTTCTATTACAAAGATTATTTTTAAACCAAGCCAAAGCTATTCCACGTATGCCATACTGGTCTAGTTTCCGATGTCATGGTTAACCGTGTCAAAGGCTTTTGATAAGTCCAAGAAAATTCCAATGGATAATTTCTTGTTCTCTATTGCACCAAGTATTTTATTTACAACATGTACTATGGCCATCTCAGTGGACCTGTTTTTTCTAAAACCAAATTGCGAATCAGACAATATACCATTATTATCTATAAATGAAATCAAACGATTAAAAACCAATTTCTCAAACATTTTACTGAATACCGACAATATCGTAATAGGTCTATAATTTCCAATCTCATTTTTACTTCCTTTTTTGTGAATAGGAACGACCTTGCCTACCTTTAATCCATCAGGGAATATTCCCGAGGTAATAGATTTGTTAAAAATGAGAGCAAGTGGCTTGGCAAAAGAATATTTAGCTTTTTTTAGTACAATAGAACTAATACCGTCCCATCCTGGGGCCTTGCCACATGGGATTTTGTTAATAATTTCTACTATTTCTTCTTGTATAATAGGGGTGATAAAAAAAGAATTCGGACATCTATCATTCAAGAAGGACTCAAATGACATGTCAGGAGTAGGAAGCTGACTAGCAATGTTGTTACCAATGTTTACAAAATAATCATTGAATGTATCAGCAATATTCCTATCACCACGAACTTCCTTATTATCATGAACAAAACAAGATGGGTTATGTTTAGGTTGAGATTTATTTAGCAATGAGTTAATAAGTTTCCAAGTACCTTTTATATTGCATTTCTCTTTGTTAAATTTATAACTTAAATAATTTTTCTTGGCAATTTTGATCAAAGTATTGAGTTTATTTCTAAATTTTGTATAACATGATTTATCCTGCATGGAACGTGTTTCAGATATTTTTTGTAAAGATAAATTTTTCTTCTGATAGAGTTATAAATACCGTTTGTTAACCAAGGAGATTTATATTTATTAAAATGGAGATTGACTTCATATTGAGGAAAGTGATGATTGTACAAATTCACAATATGATCAATCAAGATATCATATGCTACACATAACTTGGACATCCTTGGACATCCTGTCCAGCCAATCACCAAAAACACCCAGTCCTCTGAAAAAATTGCTTGTGTAGAGATGAACTATGTAATATTTTAATATTTTCCAAACTCTCTTTAATAAATTAAAGTATATAGGCTATGTTATTGTTGGATCCAAGTAATTCATGTATTGTCATTTGATTATCAGTATATTTTAGAGCCCTTTGTAATTTATGTCTATTATTGGTATATTTTATACATGAAGTAAACAGGTGATTTACATTATCATAATCATAAGCATTACACGTATCACACATTCCATTAGGATGATGTCCTATTTTATGTTTAAAGTTGTTAAGTTTATTGTACATGTCCAGTCTAAGTCTATGGATGATAGTTTCCTGCCAGCGTGGAAGATTCCAATTGTTCATGTGAAATGAAACAGAAGGTTGGATCATTTGAAGTCCTGAAGATTTAGATTCCTTCCATTCTGATTGCCATTGATCTTTAAGATTATTTTTAAGCTCATGTTTAATTTCTGTATTAGTAAGTGGTAATTTAATGTCAATGTTACATTTTTGTATAGCCTTTTTTGCGATTTGGTCAGCTTTTTCATTGCCTTTTATTCCGCAGTGACCAGGAATCCATTCAAATATAACATTATTATTTTGATTTTTAATACTGATGATAGTGTGGCGAATATCACATATAATTTTATTATTAGGAAAAGGTTGTAAAATTGCCTGTATTGCACTAAGGCAATCAGAAAAAATACAAGTGTGAATAGGTTGGACTTCTTCAATCCATTCTACTGCTATTAAAATAGCAAACAGCTCAGCAGTGAAGATAGAAGCTTCATTGTTTAATCTTAATGCTTTTAGAATAATTGAGTTGTGGCATATATAAACTGCATCCAGTTGTATTGGTTTCAGGGTTAAGTGAACCATCTGTGTAAATATGAAGTGAGTTATTCCAAGTAGTGTGTATTATTTCTGTGGCAATTAGTCCCTTTTCATTTTTATCAGTTATATATTTAGTGCGATTGTATATTTCTGTGGAAATGTTTGGTTTGCTATAATGCCAATAGGGAAAAAATTGGTTGTTGCCACTCGGTTTTATATCCTCGGCGCCCTATTCACGGCGCCCTGCGTATAGTCTTGACCGAGGCTGTTGTCGTAGTGCCCACTTACAACGGTATCCCATCCCAAACCGATTTCTGGCCCGAGAAATTCAGCACACGCTGTGTCCGCTTACGTACCTGGCCTAAAAGGCGATTTACTTTCTCAACTCTAAAAGGACTGTTCACGTTGTTTTATGCATTTTGTGTAGGCCCAATGTGTACAGTGTACACAGCATGAAGTTATACACAGCCACTATATATCGAGTGTTCAATCCCTTGCTCTATGGTTCAATTTATCTTTGCTGTGTCTGATCCCTTACAATTTTATGTAGGCCTTTGTATGTTTATCGCTTGGTTCAATTAGTTTATAGATGATATAGTTAATTATTCCTTTTCACCTTTTTAGGTTCTTTTACTAAATCATATTTTATTATTGTTGTTTTACAGCAAAACCTTCCGTATACATGATGTACATGTACCTCAGCATACTTTCGCATCATCCATTTATACTTCAATATTCTTCGCAATTATCTTCCGTAATCTTCAATAAACTAATTAATCTTCTTCAGTAAAACACAAACCGACTACTTTAGGAAGCGTATTTTGTACCATGGGACCCCCTATATTATATAAATGGTGTTATTGGACATAAAAAATGCAAATCGTAATAGCGCCACCTAGTAGTACTGTTGGGCAACATTACATACATCGATCGAATTCATTCGTGCGGCATTTTACGTACCGCCCGCCTGTTGATTAATAAACACACCAGAGTGTGCGCATCAATCATTTTGCGTGTACTACAGATACGTTGGTATGGACGCCGTGACGCGTCATCATCATCATTAGTGTACACGTATGTACGCATGTGTCGGCCTACAGTGTACATGTGTACATTAATTTTTATACCATCACAAACAAAGCCAGGAGCGATTTTCCTGGCTATGCGAGCTCTCACATTTGTTCACGCCAAATAAACAACCTGACATTGAAGTAATTGGTGTCAAGAAGGTTCAGGACTTTTATTTATAACTCCAGCTTTGACTGTTGTAAACAGTTTTGTTACCAGATGATTTATTTCAAGTCCAAGATGCCGTAGTTTCGACGACGAAGAAGACCGCCCGGCTCTCTCAACGCACCGCGGTCTCCCGGGTACTGCATCTCTCAGCCCGGACGAACGACATGGCCAGTCACGGTGAAATCTGGCTCACATGTGCTGGCGTGATAGTTGTTCCGATTGGCGATATAAAAGTCAAAACTTTGTTATTTAACCTAAATTAAGAAATAATACTAGTAAGTGAAAGCAAAAGTGAAATTTCCTGGAGGAACGTACAATGGAGAGCACAAGGGAAAAGAAGTCAAATAATGACTGGAAAGACAGTCAGCTTACGGTGAGTAACGTTAAACTATAAAATTTAATTTAAAAAGAATTTTGATTTGAAACCAAATATAATTAAATATAACATTTTTGGATTTTCATTTATTATATTTCACTTGTTTTACTTCGAACTGAATTTCTATTAGAAATTAGAATAGATGTTAGGCCTACTTTAAGTCTTTAATTAATATTAAAATACTTCCTATTAATTTTTACCCAAAATTGTTTATCAATTTGACATGTTGTATTTTTCTGAAACTTACTTAAATTTTAATGTTGCTTCATGTATCCATCATCCCATAAAATATTGTTAGTTGAGTATTATGGCCAAGATATTTGGAAAAATAACACAATAACATTAAAGTTAAAATAACACAATGTGTGGTCTACTCGCTGGTTTTGAATTAACTGATTACCACATCGTGTAGGCCCTACTTCATCTTAGTGCACATGTGTATGATTGAGCAGGTTTTAACACAAATTAATTACTGGGCCAAGGATTTCTTCCTCCCCCTCAGAAATCATCAGTGAGTAGTTGAACAAAACAATACATGTAAATAATCATTTCCAATTAATAGGATAGTAAATTAATTAAATAGTTAAATCAGCTTCTTTCAAAGCACTAAGTTAGTTCTGCTGATTAGTCTGTGTATGCCTAACCATTACATTACATTACATTACAACAAGTATTTATCATGCGCCGTTCCCGAGAGGCTCGTGGCGCTTACAAAAGTTAATATGACATAATAATTACAAATCAGGATAGAATAAAACATAAATTGATGCAAAATTAATTAAATGTTTCTGCAGAAAATGTTCAATATTTGAAAATGTTTTTCATTATTCTGTATTATTTTATTGTTTAAAAATATAATTTGCAATTTACTCCTTTAATTCATAACCCTAACCCTAACCCTAACCCCTAGTTATAATGTAGATGCAACTCAAACTCAACAACTCATGTTTTTTCATTTTTATTTCACACATTTCCGCAAAAACAAAACCCCAATCAATATGACTATGTGGCTTGCTTACACTTTGTGTACCAGGGTGATTTCCCGCCGGGAAAAAGTGTGTGTATTTGTATGCAGAGTTTGTACATTTTGTACTTCTCCACATAATAATTTTATTTTTTTAGTTTTCAGATGAATAAGATGATTTTTCAGATGAAGTCAAAACAAATTAAATAATAACCCCCTCCCCCCCCCCATTGGAAATTTAGTGGATCTTAGTGGCCTCCATGTGTAGTAGGGATTTATTTTAAGATGTTCCTTAAATTTTTGACAAATCTTATTATGTGATCTGAATCCATGTAGGTGGCAGTTAGAATTCGCCCCATGACCCCACAAGAGATTGAAACAGGCAGTTCAATGATAGCACAGTCTTTCGACGACAATGTAAGTAGTATGTTTTATGTTTTTTCACCTTGGTTGATTTTGCCTAAATTAAGGGTAAAATCAAATCAGTTGTTTATCACCCAATGCAAGAATTGTCAACACTGCTATATAGGATTCTAACTGCCCAATCGTCATTGGGCAAGCTTGGTAGTCGTTAAGACGTCTGCACTAGTGGGTCATGGGTTCGAATCCCACCCGAATCGCCCGTGGGTTTTTTCACAGACATTCGAAAAGCACTGAGCATGCAGTGCTTCTTACATGTAATGTACATGTAAGAGCAAAATCAAATAAATTTGTCTAAATTGTATATTTTAAATTTTTTTTAAATATTTATTTTTGTTGTTACGGCAGACAGGCACTAGAAAGCATTGAAAAGATGCTTTGCTTTGACACTGTGTACCTACTGACTAATCCATCGATCATTTAATAGTCCAGTACTGCTTCGACCAATGCTGTGCACTCATTTTATGAAATGCCAGCGTACTGAGGATTTCAGAACGTGTGTGACGCGCGTGTACAATGTGAGTACCACCACAGTAATGGCGGAAAACAGTGGTTGGCGTTTTAGTCTACGATTCCATCGGATTTCATACTTGACTGTCAATGTTGAGTTTAATTAATTGCTAAGTAGAGAAGATAGTATGAAAGTTACTTTCAAATCTTCAAAATGCACCATGCATTTTCGTTTATCTTTCATATTCATCACTTATGGCCCGTACTTCTTGCGAGGTACATGTAGTAATTTTGCCCCATTTGAAGAGGTGAAAGTACCAGTTTCCAACAGTGCTGATTTTTTCCATGGGGTGGTTAGTGTTTTAAAGGGAAAATCTATACAGCATTGGTAATGAAAGTCATGAGAAAATAGTAGAAAAGCCTGAATTTCACAATTTGTACCCCAAAAAATGGTTTTATGGTTGTGCATTCATGTATTCTCTGACAGTACTGTGGACATAATTATTCAAATGCACATCAAGTTTGTATTAGGATAATAATTCGGTCATTTTATCACCAGGTAATTACCAATGCTGGTCGGACGGAATTTGACAGAACAGTGCTATAATTTTTGATTGAGGATCAAACGTTATACATGTAATTTGTTTAAATTAATGTACAGCACAGACTGTAATGGCACAGGACATTACTTTTTTTTATTGCTGAAAATCGATAAAAATGAATTTTTTTCCAGGAATTTGAAGAATACATTTTAATTTTATTGACATAAATTAAATAAGTGAAAAAGTTAAAGGTAACATATTAACAAGAATAACAACAATTCTTCAAGTTAATTTTAGGTATAAGCGTTGAATATCTAACACATATCATTGTTTTTTAGGGACTTTCCATTTTTGACCCATAGGGTGACCACTTTTGAAACATGCCCAGCTGTCGTTTCTTTCGTTATAACACTATCTCTCCTTAAAATGGAACGTACACTGTACATGACATTATATAACACCCAAGTAGATCCTTGTCACTTGATTGGAGGATTGTAGGTCACGCGGCATTCATTAATCAAACCATTACATGGCCTATGTCATAAACCGTGCATTTTGGTTCCATTAACCGTGCATTTTTGTTCCATCCCATTTGATCTATTTCACGCTAGACCACGACATGCGTTATATACACAGCAGTACAAAACGCCCTCTTTTGACAAGACACAACCATTCAAGCAAACCGGGCGTCATAAGCCGAAAAATAAAGTAGTGGATGCCAGAATACAATCTTGTATATTTTGTTTATTCTTATAGTTTTATCCTCCAATCAAATGACAAAGATCTATTTGGATGTTATATAAAACAAATAATGAATGTTTTGCATTCGTATAATGGAGAGAATATTTTCATTCGTTGATAGATGGAATGTTCCATTCAATTCGGCTTCGCCTCGTTGAATGGAACATTCCATCTTTCAACTCATGAATATACACCGTATTCTCACCATTGCACTCATAAACATTCATTATTTGTATACCATCCAACACCTTTATTCACCACAGTACACTACAGACCTAAAGATCACAGTGTAGTCATCTTGTCTTCCTTCCATATTGTTTGTACAAAACCACAGGACCAAACTGAGCCGCGAAGGGAAAAAAGTGTTGCTCCTTTTGTAGAATTAGCACTTTATTTTATTGTTTCATACAGGGATTCTGACAAAATACATGTAATCTGCAGCTTGGCAGATAAGAGCTTGCTAAAATTTTGTACCAACTCTTCTTGCAAAAGCTTACCAAAGTACCCCCAGAAGCTGGTCTTGTTATAGTTACGCATGAACAGTATATCGAGTACCATTTAGAGTTTGTTTGCAGACAACATACAGTATGGGCAATATGTTACATGCCGTTACCAGACAACATTGAAGATTTGATGATCGCATTGATAATAATTTGGGTCTTTTATTGTAATTGCTATCAGATAAGATTGATTATAGTCAACTGAATTATCGAGTAAACACAGACAACATGAATATGTATCAGAGCTTTTTTTAAACTCGAGGCTATTAAACCGATAACTGAATCAAGTACACGTAACTGAGTCATGATTTAATGAGAAACAATAAAACCTTAACCCCCTACAGGCGTTTCTTTTTCTTTCATTTTTGTGTGTGCTATGAAACGATGCCCAGTTGCACCCAAAATTGCTGGATCGATTGCAATTCTGCAGTGCTGTGTTTTAACCCTCCTACTTCTGGTACCTTTTTCATACAAGTTGATCCACCATTTGAAACCATTCGCTTTTGTGGTTTTGAATGGTGAAATAACTGTGTACAGTATTGATTCCCCCAAATGGTTTTGAATGGTACAGGTCAGCTAATACAAAACCTTGTTTGGATCTTTCCAAATGGTAGTACAGCTAATACAAAACCTTGTTTGGATACTTCTTAGTGGTGAATCAATGGACCCTCTATGCATTTGAATGGATTTGAATGGTAGTAAAGCTTGCTACCAACACTGTTCAAATGGTATCACCACGTGTGTACAAAACCAATGGGCATTTTGGTAAGTGGAAATTTTGAATGGTTTCAAATGGTCAAACAGTAGGAGGGTTAAACAACTTTGTCACATCTAGGGGATGAACATTTGCCCGATTTGTGAGACCTCTTAGCCACCATACATGTACTTTTGTATATATGGGAAATTTGGTCCCCAAATGTATCACGTATTTCCCTGTTGGCAACAAAAAAAAAAGCTTACAAGAAAAGAAAAAAACATGTCACCGCACCGATTTTGAAGCCAACCTACGACCAGAAACCAGAGACGTTTTCTTTGGCCTAAGAGAGTAAAATGCAATTAATACCACATGCTTCATGTAAATATTAACAGATCAGATTGCGACAGCTGGCAGATTCACATTGTAATAATTACATTTACAATGGACGTGACGTGCCATTTGTACTATAAATAAATGTGTAGGTGTTACATAGAGTATATATTACATATTATGTATAAGCCATGTTTTGAAAACAAAATTAGGGTGTCCAAATTTGTTTAGGTTGGTGAAATTCTTGCGTCGGGAGATAAACAATTGATTTAATTTTGCCCTACACCGACGTGTGTATAGCACTGTATACTCAGTGCTTTCCGAGTGTCTGTGAAAAAACTACACAGGCGACTCGGGCAGGATTCGAACCCACGACCTCCTGCTTACTAGTGCAGATGTCTTAACCTCTCGACCACCGAGCTTGCCCGATGACAATTGGCCGGCTAGAATCCCATGTAGCAACGGGTTCCGTGATGCATGTAGGTTGGTGAAATTCTTGCGTCGGGAGATAAACAATTGATTTAATTTTGCCCTACACCGACGTGTGTACTCAGTGCTTTCCGAGTGTCTGTGAAAAAAACTACACAGGCGACTCGGGCGGGATTCGAACCCACGACCTCCTGCCAAATTTGTTATTCTTTGAAAAATAGTGTCCAAATATTTAACCCTCCTACTACAACAAGGGTCAAAATCAGTCAAAATGTTGATCAATATACTTGCCAAGGTATATCTGGTGCACTTAAAAGTCAAACACAGTCAAACCTTACATGTACGTGTACATTTATAGGTAAAAAATGAGTCAACTGTTTTTGAGTGGTAAAAGCATAGTCTGGTATTGTTAAGGGTGGTCAAAATGACAGTAAAAACCAGTCAAAAATGCCCCTGTGTGCACATTTGTGTTAGCAGGCAAAACAGGCAGTTGACTGATTTTGACCTCTCAACTTGCCACTACAGTGCAGCTATAGTAGGAGGGTTCCGTACATTATGTGTACTTTTACAAAAATTCATCAAATGAAGGTTAAAGATGTACATACGTGTATTGCCCATGTGTTTCAGTATTTTAACGGCAGTTTCTTGCAATGTTTTTTTTCAGAGGAACATTATTTTGTTATTTGAGAAAAGGAAAACAAATGCTATAAAGTGACACATTTCTCAAAATAATCGTACACGTACGTGTACAAGTAGCTTACCGGTTGATGAAATTCTTGTGTCAGATGAAAAACAATCAATTGATTTAATTTTGCCCTGCACCGACATGTGTATAGCACTGCACATGTATACTCAGTGCTTTCCGTCTGCACTAGTAAGGAGGAGGTCGTGGGTTCGAATCCCACCCGAGTCGCCTGTGAAGTGTTTTCCACAGACACTCGGAAAGCACTGAGTATACAGTGCTATACACACATTGGTGCAGGGCAAAATTAAATCACTAGTATACTTACTGAAATGAATCTGTGATGGGTCTCGTCACAAATGAATTTTGGTCCACTTTTCACTGTTTAACCAAGCTTTTGGTCAACTACATGTCTGTCGTGAAATATCTCATTTCATAGTATAATGTACACTCACTGGCCAAAAGTATTGCAACATGCTCAAAACTGAGCACTTTACAGTAACAGGTGAGATGATTATTTAATCTGATTTCATCGATCGTGTATTACATGTACATAATTTCCGAGCAAGAACAGTAAAAAAAGAACATTGACTTCAAAACACAGGCACTTTCAAGAAGTCTTAAGTAGTGTAAATAAAATAAAATAATTTATTGTGTACACAGTTCTCCAAACTGAACTTTGGTGTGTGTTGCAATACTTATGGCCAGTGAGTGTAGTTGTCCTTTTGAAAAGAAAATTATAAATGTTCCAATGAAAACCGAAACAATTTGTTATTTCGGTAAATTGGCAATAAAACACAGGTGATGCGTCTTTAACGTTGTACTTGTAATTTAGTTTTTTTCCATACAAAATATGTATTTGGCGTATTAAACCATAGAGCAAGGACATGATTAAACCTACACCGACTATGAACTGAAGGTCACTTGTACTTTGAGTGGTTATATACACACAAGACACTCTGCTCTGGTATCTCTACTGAATGTAGACTGCACATTAGTTGCCAAATGTATCCATGGCAACAAGTCTGCTTTTTGTTCCACATCACATCCTGCTCATATTTGGGGCTGTGGAAGCTGTGCAGACATAAAGACTTGCTGGTTAGGATAGGGGTGTGCATTTTCCGATGATATTTTTGGAACTGGACGGTAGTGCACAAATACATGTACTGTAAATGGTAACAAAATTGACCTTTATGATACAGAGGATACCACACTTAAATCGATCTTTTCTTTACTATGTCATTTTTATTAAAGTAAAATAATTAGGCAAACAATTAGGCAAACATTCCCTCCTGTGCTGCTGGTTTAATAAGTTGTTTGAAGCAGCCGCTGCCAGGCCCTTTGCAGTCTTAACAATTCGATACAGTTGGAGAAAAGTGTATGGAAAATGTCTGTGAAATACTACAAAGGCTTTATCTCTTGAATTTAAAGATAATTGTCTGTAAAAGTGTAAACATTACATTGTTCAAGAGTCACAGATTTCTGTTCGCTCCGCTCAAATGTTAAGTTTTTTACGGGTAATTGGTACCGAAAAATGGAACCGGGGACATTTTCGGTCAGGTATCCGGATATCCGGCACAGCCTGGTATTATGGATGTAAATTAGCATAGTATCGATACCTTACTTATCGGGGAACCAGTTTGTGGGATGTAGTAATGGGTAATAAACATGAACCAGCGAAGATCCTACAGTTTCATCATGGCGCCCGCCACTGTGTAAATGTGCAATCGGAAGTGAGAAAAGTTTCATTACTAATTGGAATTTTGAAATGTTAGCAGCTATGCATCTCCAAACCTCTTCATTCTCCTGACGAATATTAGAGCAGGCTAATCGAAACGTTGAGAATAACCCGTGAAGTCCCCATGGTTCTCCCTGAACCATATTCAACCGTGAAGTCCCCATGGTTCTCCCTGAACCATATTTCTCATAGCGACAGTCTCATTGGTTCTCCCTTGAACCTTTCTCACTTAACGAAGGTTGAGATAGGATGCGATAAGGTTATCTTCAGAACCTGTACCTCAGCTTCGCGATAGTTTTTTTAATCAGTTTTATTTAAACAGGGTAGCCTCATCAGTTAAAAAAAAAAAAAAAAACCCTGCTATCCCTGAAGGCCCTGTATAAAAAGAGTTAACACTTCAACATTGTAAAACCACTAATAATAAATTAAGATTAAGATAAATTAATATAAAGTAAAAACTATATTATATATACATGATAAACAACAAGATAACTTGAGGAACATCAACGGAAAATAAAGATTAAATCCACCTGATTTACCATAAAAATTATTACAAAAATTCAGACCAGATAGAGAAATATAAAAGTCTTAACCAGAAGAAAACACACTGTATACATAAAACCAAATTCAAATTCAATAAACGAAATTAATCAAATGTAAAATACAAACGGCATGAAACCTAGCAAAAACAATAAGATAAAAGATAAAATTACAAGAAAAATAAAAGACAGCATGATAATATTATAGAGAGTTAAACACATGGTGTTACCGCAAACCGAAACGATATCGATATTCCACCATGCAATTAAGCCTAAAATCTTATAATTTTTGTGTTTTTTACAAAATTGTTTATGGTACCCGGGTAACTGAAGAATTCCAATTTTGGGTATCCAGTTCCCGAAATAACCGAAAACATACAGCCTTAATTAGGGTTTTAAAAGGGAATGATTTAAAATTGCATCTACATGTAGTCGAATCGACAATTATACATTGTACACGTACCTATATGTAAATACATGTACATGTACATACATATTCATAAGGTTTTTTTTAAAATAGTTATTTTATTGACTTGAATACTGTCCGTGGGTTTCAATAATGCATTTTTGGCAGCTGGTACCAGCTGTTTCCCTGGGGATAGTTGTTGACAGACCTGGTGGGTAGATTATCATCTGTCCAGCATTAATGTGTATGACATGTATAGTGCTATCAGGCACTGCAATATTTGCCGTTTGATGGTCGATTGAGAGTTACAGCAAATAAGTGTAGAATTAAAGTGGTTTACAAAAATATTGGTTGTAATAAATTTATGATATCTTGAGAACATGAAGGCTTTTCAGGGTTGTATCATTAAATTATAAAATTTGGAGCTTGATAAGGGATTTTAAGGGAAAAATAGTTTTTCACAGGATAAGGACCAGTTTTAGGCGATAAAAAAAAAGGACCGAGCCGAAAGCAAACTTTTGAATGCATCTCTGTTCGTAAACAGTCTATTGCCAACCCGTGCATGCCTAGTGCCCAGCATTGTCTACAGAAACAAACTATTTTCTCGTTTTAAAACAACACAATGAAATACACTGAATCTTTCACAGGTTGGTTTAAATGGTTTAAAACCCTAACCACCCCAAATCCATCAAAATCCTCCAAGGGGCACTTTTTGGGAAGAATTCAGCACTGTTGTAGAAACTGGTACTTTCACCTCTTCAAATGGGACAATTAACCAGTTCGCGTCGGAGGCCGTGTATACACGCAAATTTTTTTTGGGACAGCGGATCGGAGAGCGTCTAAACACGCCACAGGATTCTCGGGAATATTTGTATAGATTCCCGTTCAACGTGGCAACGAGCCATAAGCATACGGTGGAAGACGCGGTCTCCCCGCGGTCACTCTCTGGTGAGCACCATTGTTCGTGTTCGTGTTAATCCTGAGAGCAGCTCAGCTCCCTGGGGAGCATGTGCAGACTTTTTTGTGTGGAGTGTCATGGCCGAGCGGTCTAGCTTACCGGACTCAAGTTCTGGTGTTAGCAGCAGAATGTGGGTTCGAATCCCGGCCGTGACACTTGTGTCCTTGAGCAAGACACTTAACCAGAGGGGCAGAGGCAGCTTAACAACTGCCTTGTTCTGGACTAGTTACCCCTCCCAGCCCTATTCGCACCGTGAAGAGGCTGGTTATTAACTTGTCTTGTTTCGGTGCGAGGGGCTGGTTTCTTCAGTGTCGAGTCATTGTAACAACTCAATGACTTACAGTTACATGTAGTACTAGTAGCCCCCACCTTGGAGTGGCCATTGGCCTTGTGTGGGGTGAGTTGCATAAAAAAAATTGCTTTATAAATCTTATTAATATTTACATCTTTTTACTACTCGATTAATCATCCCGTTGTGATTACATCAAAAGCCAAATAGTAACACATTCACAAGAAATGACTGATTCTTTTGTCGTTGTTTATTTATTAACCCTCTTACTATAGCTGAACTTTAGTAGCAAGTAGCTGTAGCGGTCAAAACCAGTCAACTGACTGTTTTTTTGACTGGTTTTGACTGTCATTTTGACCACCCTAAACAATACCAGACAATGCTTTTACCAGTCAAAAACGGTCGACTCATTTTGACCTGTAAATGTACTTACATTTTGTACTACACGTAAGGTTTGACAGTGTTCAACTTTTAAGTGCACTAGATATAAAAGTATATCAACATTTTGACTGATTTTGACCCTTGTAGTCATAGGAGGGTTAAACATACATGTATAAAATCAGAAATAATATCAGATGTTTTCAGAATAATTATCATAAAAAAATAATAAAAAGTATACGTTTAAAATATTATACTTTTATAATTTGATTTCATTTATTTTACTTAAATTATTATTTTAAAGAAGTTTTGGAAAAAAAAATTAAATTGAATAACCTAGGCTATGACTAGTAATGTATACAATTTAAAGGGTTAAAAATCTTTAAGTTATAAATGTTAAAAATGCGATCAATTTATCATGATTAATCAAGTACATTTACTCATGAGCAATTACTGTGGGAATATTCACTATTCGCCCAGCACCAGTGCAGATCTGCCTAATTACATCAAGTTAGACACACAGGCAGCTAACACTGTTTACACAGTTGGCACTTGCAATGGGATCAATGGAGAATCAGATCTCACATGGGTAATCAAAGGGCAATCAACAGCCAGGAGTGTAAAGGCCATTTAATCCTCCTTGTGAGATCTTGACACCATACATGTAATTAAACAAAACAACCTGTTTATGTACCCTGTCAGGTACCTACATGTATTCACTCCTAGGTGGAGGGAAGCAATTCATGATTGAGTGCAGTTCTTTAATCCTCCTTGTGGGATCAAGTCTAAATTACACCATACATATAATTAAACACAACAACTTGTACATGTACCCTCTCAGGTACCTACATGTATTCACTCCTGGGTGGAGGGAAGCAATTCATGATTGAGTGCAGTTCTTTAATCCTCCTTGTGGGATCAAGTGTAAATTATACCATACATGTAATTAAACACAACAACCTGTTTATGTACCCTCTTAGGTACCTATTCACTCCTAGCTGGAGGGAAGCAATTTATGATTGATTGCAGACCTCTAATTCCTTCTTGTGGGATCAAGTGTACCGTACCGTACATGTAATTAAACACAACCACCTGTAACCGCCAAGGTACCTATTCACTCCTAGGTGGAGGGAAGCAATTTATGATTGAGTTCAGGCCCTTTAATCCTCCTTGTGGGATCAAGTGTAAATGTGACGGGCTCTGCGAAAATGAGTCGCTTCTCGCACGGCCTATTTCCACGTACAGGGTTGATGAATGTTTGGAGGGTGAAAAAAAATTTGGAAATTGATTTTCTGATTATCCATTATTTCGGTTCTTTAGTATCTGTATTTTCATATTTATAAATCAAAAAAGCTGATTTGTATGAAGAAAGTGGAATAAATGATGATTTTTGTGTGCCTTTTGTTTTCATTTCGTCCGTTGTTTCCATTACAATGCGCTATAAATTGCTGCGTTTACGTTGATTGTGTTTGGCAAAAATATTAACCCCGCTAGCATTAAATTTTAAGGAACATATTGATAACTACGCACATTTTATTAGTAACCTTCTGAAGTCATGGGTTTTTACAGTTTTTTTTTTAATAGGCAATTTCTCCTATACGGGTTTACTCGATTGTTGACATACATATGTAATACATATTTTCAAAAAGTGATAACTTTTGAACCGGACATGCCACAGTTGTTTAACAGGTATCAAAATGAAGCTTATTGCATGCTCTTTTCAGTCATGTACATGTATATAACTAAAATATTATGTTCACCCCCATGTGACTCATTTTCGCAGAGCCCGTCACAAATTACACCATACATGTACATGTAATTAAACACTACAACCTACATACCCTCTCAGGTACCTACATGTGTATTCACTCCTGGGTGGAGAGAAGCAATTTATGGTTGAGTGCAGGCCCGAGTTGCCCTTGTCTTAGCCTTATCGTCCTCTTAAAATATTTCCATCTCTGATATTATAATGGAAGTGCCCTTTACCCAGGAAAAGTGGCCTTGCCCCTACAAAAATGAAATTCCTGGTGCTGGATTGTCTTGTTCAAGGACCACACAACCTGCCTGGTCAGGATTCAAACCCACACTTTTAATTTTTTTTTTTAAATGTGAATATGTAAACCGGTACAATGTACAGGAAACAGAAACATGTATTCCATAATTGAAAAGTGAACACCACTACCATCAATACACATAAGGGTTTGCTGAAATAGATATTTCCCCTTGTGGTAGGTTTTTATACATTTTGATTGGGAGTTGAAACACTTCTCTTTGTACATATTTCTTTGCTCCAAAATGATCTCTATGGGGAAAAAAATGGTGATTATATTTGTCACTGTTTATCACTGTACGCTTGAAATAGTTACCGGGATTGTTGCACACGTCAGAATCAGTACACAGTTGTGTTGTCTTTTTGTTGTTCTGTCTGCCTCAATTAATTGATCGATCGGTTTATGACGTCATATAATTTATATCAAATGCAACAATGTGATCCATATATATGTCTCCAAGGTTTTTCCAGGGACTGTTCTTACCAGATCCATTTTTTTTACCCGTACTTGCATGCATGCATATCTAAAATATTCACTTTGAAGACATACATAGTTCTGCCCATGGTGGTTGCCACGGAAACCCTGACCGGAACATTACGATCCCATGACGATCCCATGACAACCACTAGAATTTTTAAAGTTTTTTCTGACCACCACGCATTTTCCAACTTGCCTATTTCCTTTCACAGATTATAAAAGACGACGGTCTTTACCCCACCTCCTCCCCCACCCAATTTTTTTTTCTTTTTTTCCAGCAATAACAATTCCTGGGCTGAACTCTGATATTACATAGTACTAAAATTTTATTTATAGTGACTGGCTTAATCACATTGTAAATAAAAATATATCTGTTAAGTTGCAATGGTAAAACAACCAAATTATTACCGAATTATTTATTAATTACCGAATTACCAAAACTACTGAATTATTATCCAATTTAACTTGATTTTGAGGTTGCTTAGAGGCTCTAATCATCCAGTAAAATAATCGTGTCTGAAGTGCTCTCATTTCAGAGAAAACTCAAACAAAATTCACAACTTTTGTGAGCCAAAATGTTACTCACGTTACATTTTTGAGGTATGGGTCCCACTCTTAATGCCACAATTTCCTTACTTATATATTTCACTCATCAGTTATTTCACAGTAGTTGCATTATACCCAGACCGTGCTCGGCACCAAAAAATAATTTCAGAAATTTGTTATACATGTATATGCACGCTATATAATAAAAAATGCTGGTTAACTCACATTACATTTTTTGAACATGCATAAAATTTCGCTCTTTCTCTAATATACGTGCAGCATAAATAACAAATTTCTGAAATTCTTATTTTGTGCTGAGTAAGGTCTGGGTATATTGAAACTACATGTAGGCCTACTGTGAAAAAAACTGATTTATGAGTGAAATATATATTATGGCATTAAGAATGGGCCCAAAACCTTTAAAATGTAACGTGAGTAACCATGGAATTGCCCAGATTCCAATTAATCAAAATTCAAGATTTGTTATTCAAAATTAGTATTACTTACACAACAATATTTTTGCAAAGCAAAATTTGTGAATGCAATCATTCCCTGTGTTTATTTCACATCTAGTTTTCATCAAGGGAGATGTAGCCTACTAACGTGTTGGCAGACATCTCAAATAGCCGTGCTGCTATACTTACATGTACTTCATTTGCGGCACCACTATAACACTCTCTTGTCCTTCTATCCTTTATCCCTAACCTATCCAAAACCTCCAAAATCCTCTTTGCTAAAGTGAAGGATTTTGAAGGATTGAGGTTACATGCTACATGCTCTTTGCTAAAGTGAAGGATTTTGGAGGATTGAGGTTATTAGGCATACTTGCCTTTCCATGGTACATGTACATCCATGTTTGTTGTAGTGATTGCAAGGTCAGTGTTTGGGTCAGTGGACACTGTTTATTGCTCCATGCATGCAGGGAGGGTCCCTGGCCATGTACATGTATGTATCACAGATTAGAAACACATGTGTGCATACATGTCATGTGCTTAATTGCTTTACTACTGAAGGATTTTGGAGGATTCAGGTTATGTGTAAGCAAATGGGCCTAGTGAGTTAGGAAGGATTCAGGTTATGTGTAAGCAAATGGGCCTAGGGAGTTAGGAAGGATTCAGGTTACGTGTGAGCAAATGGGCCGAGGGAGTTAGGGCTAATAGTGGCGCCAAGTTGCAGGAAACTCAGCAAGGCACGATTGTTGTTAAACACCCTTTTCATCTTGCCCTTTGACCAGCCGTTGATTTCACAAAGCACTAAGATTCATCAATAAGATGAGTACAGTGTAAATGCATGAATCAATCGTAATTGCTAAGCAAAGTGTTATGTCACAATACAAATCACTAGATGCATCATAAACCCTGCGATTCTTTGTAATTTGCGATGAGTTTGGTGAAATTGACGGCAGACTCGATTGATGGAGGTCCATTTGAGCAAGTGCAAACCACCCCCTGTGTTGCGTGACCAAACCATGGCCAAACTGAAAAGGAATTTCTTTTCTCTCCTGGACACAATATCACTGCTTTCTAGCAATATGTTACATACACAGCCATTCCGTGGTATTTGACACCCACTATTTGACAAAGTAAAATTTTCAAATTTGTTATTGTTTCTATTTTTCAATTTATTGAAACTAGAATACCTCGTGCTTCCACTGCTACAAATAATTTACAAAAATACTTCCCATGGTTCTCGCGGCAGCCTTGGGAAAAAGGGCAGTTGATGTGCGTAATAATTAATGAAATTCATACAATTCAGAATTCGTCATTTTTTCAAACAACAAGAGGTGCTTAGATGTAGTAATCATGCATACACAACCAAGGACCATTAGGGAAGACAACAAAAGCCCTAGATGTTGATTGTCACGTGAGTCACAAAAAAAGTCAGTTTAGTTGATTCTCTTGAAATATCAGAAACAATTTTTTTTCTGTTTGTTCAAAATAATAGTGTTTCCTGAGGGTCCTTTAATGAAAAACCAAAAAGTTAATATCTGGTCTTTTTAGTAGTAAATAGTTCTGAAAAGAACTGATGGTTACAACTTGACGTTTCGATCAGTATGCTCTGATTGTCTTCAGGAGAATGAAAACGATCAAAGACGATCAGAGCATACTGAACAAAATGTCGAGTTGTAACCACCAGTTCTTTTCAGAACTAATTACTACTCAAAAGAGAATTTTCATATGGTGTCACCGCAAACAGTCTTTAAATACTGGTCTGATGAATACTACGTACACTGAACCTGAACAGGCTTATTTTGTGGAATCGTTTTTATGATACATTTTGGATGTGTTTGCGCCAGTCAAGTGTAACAAGATCATAATTTGGTTTGTATACAGTTTTCATGTGTTTCTCAATGTGTTGATTTGATTGTATATTTATTTATTTATATTTCTGCTCTCATTTGACCAACAGATTGTTGTGTTGCTGGATCCTATGGAAGACCCTGACGATATTCTTAGAGCGAATCGTTCCAGAGAGAGACACTACGCTTTTGACCGTTGCTTCGGTCAATATTCAAGCCAGGTGAGTGGGGACTTCTTGGGTCTCATCTTCGTTATCAGGAAAAGTAGACTACAATACAATTCATGGTGAAAAATTATGCGTTACCTGGGGACAACTGTTAACCTGCCACCTGAGATAAGAAATAGTACCAATCTTAAAATTGTGTTTGCTTCATTAACCCTAACTCTCTAGGTATTCTGGCTAGGAACCTTCCTTAACCCTAACCTCCTATAGGTATTCTGGTTAGGAACCTTCTTTAACCCTAACCCTCTAGGTATTCTGGCTAGGAACCTTCCTGAATCCTCCAAAATCTTCCAGTGCACTTTTGGAAACATGCCCTTATCTTCAAAATGCACCATGCATTTTCGTTGATCTTTCATATTCAGCACTTATGGCCTGTACTTCTTGCCAGGTTGTAATTTTGCCCCATTTGAAGATGTTGTGTTGTGATCCTTAGTCGGGGTTACTAAGAGGTAAGCTTTCGGAGACATACAAATAATGTTAACGTGCTTCACTTTGTTGTGAAGTTGCAAGTAAAAGAATTCGTGTTAACTTGCTTCACTTTGTCGTGAAGTTGCAAGTAAAAGAATTTGTGTTAACTGGATTCGTGATGCCGTCCGTAGAGGTTACAAACATTCACAAGAAGTATTACTTCAAGAGACTTCCAGTTGATTATAAATATCAAATAGATTCAACATGTATTGATTCATAAAAGCATTACAGCATAGATATGTGTGTGTGTCTCCTTCTCAGTCAGACCCCAACCGAAGAATGAATTATTTATCTTTATTTTCCATAACAAAACAATATCAAAAACATTCTCATCACGCGGCATTGCGTCAGTTTCAACACGCTGCACTTTGCAATGCGCGCACGCTAAGGCTACGCATAATTATCACGCATGGGATGATAGGCTTGATCATGACAGAAGAGGTGAAAGTACCAGTTTCCAACAGTGCTGAATTTTTTTCCAAAAAAGTGCCCCTTGGAGGATTTTGAAGGATATGGGGTGGTTAGGGTTAATGGTAATTCCTATTTATAACATTGACACTTGAGTGTCATTCAACCACTGGAACATGTCTGTTTGTTTGCATGTTTATCTGTTTGTTTGCATGTTTATCTGTTCGTTGATTGTCTGTAAAGGGCGCACCTCCCACAAGCCTAAAGGGACAATATCGTTGTGATCAACATGGCATGGGTGAATATTATGGATGGAAACCACATCATACAATTATCTTAACCCTCCTATGCCCAGGCTGAAATTTGGCCCAGTAAGCACCGCACCCACAGACAGTCACTTGAGTATTTTTGGTTGCATTGCCAATTGTTCACACATGTGTATAAGAGTGCTGGAGATAGTGGCAAAGTCAAACACACTTGTGTATGTCTTACAAGTTATATATATATGCAGAGTCACACAGAGCTGTGTATGTACATGTACTGCATAAGTTACAGTCGAGTGGTTTTGGTTTGACCTCCTACCACAGCCACATGTCCTTGCATTTATTTGAGTGCACTGCACAAAGTCAATGGGTTGGGAGTTACATACATGTACATGTACATGTACACATTTTGAGTGTCTTTGATTGTTAAACCTATAGGAGGGTTAAGATACCAATCTTCCGTAATTTGGAGATGAGAGTATGTTCTCTATTTTCTCTTAATAATAACAAAGTCTTTGCTCCCATCTTCACAAAAAAAATTTCCCCAAACCTATTTTGATGTAGTCTGCATTTAACCCTCTCAGTACTAGGCCTGGGCGAATAGTTCGATTATTCGAATATTCGCGAATAGTTGTTGCTAATCGTACTCGTATTCGCGGATTTTAAACTATCCGATTAATCGGGCTGACACGAATACCTGCAACTATTCGCGAATAATGACCATTCACGATTATTTGTGAGTAATAATGTATTGCCTTTGCACTGCATAACTTCCCGGTTGTGAACTGTTTGCCAACTATTCATGACTACTATTCGCGAGTAACACTGCCAATTACACCGTTTTGTCTAGGCACTGCTGGTAGTGGTAAGCTTTGTAGTATTCGCGAATAGTACTTGCGGGCAATGCCTTTGAGGAAGCCGACGTGGCTGGCTGGCTGGCTATGACTACAGCGACTGTTACCTGCTGAAGGCTGATAACATCAAAGGCATGCCGCGTAATATGTAAGAGCCTTGCCAGTTCAGTTCATGGGTTGGCTGATGTTTTAAAACACTTCAGAGAAAATGTAATATGTTGTATTGTGTATGAAGAAGAATAAATCACTTTGCCTTGGCCAACATGTGTAGAAGAAATACCTATTTACTGCTTATTTTATGATGGGAATTATAAATTATAAAGTAACGTTAAAAACAAATGGTAGCTTCCTACTTCACTAGGTGATTAGTACTTGTGAATTCAATCAGTATAATGCCTGGGAAAATGCAACAGAGGGTTAATTCTCCCCACATATAAACTAGCGTATCGGCCTGATACGGTGCCAAAATTGCCGAGCACATTTGTTTGCACCCGATACCAGTGGCGGCGCTACGGGGGGGGGGGAATGCACCCCCAATTTTCCCCCCTCCCCCCAATTTTTTCCCCGATAGTAAGTCGATGCTTTTTCAGCAGTACAAAATTACATTCAAGATTAATGTTTGCCCCCTTAAATTTAAGCTTGCCCCCCCTTAAATTTAAGCTTTCCCCCCAGTTTAACAGGTCGGGTGCCGCCGCTGCCTGATACGCTCTATTCTTTTAGTACCTTTATTGTTCGTTGTGAAAAGAGTGGTCCGGGGAATAATAAGTTATAATCCAACTTTCGTGTGCACTCGATCCTCCACCGAATACGCTGTTTACATGTCAGCATGTTTAATGTAACATGAATGCAGTATGCAGGTACAAGTGCCAAATAGTGATTCGCTGATTCCCTTTCCCAGACCCAATAGACAGGTGCTTCTTTTCCAAAGACGGGCACCAGTGAAATCATAGTGAAACATCGACTCCCCAAAATCATTGAATATGCAACATAATGATATATTCATGATCGAACAGCCAATGAGAAAAATAATAAAATAGCAACTATGCAAATCTATCCAATCACGACACGATGAAATGGGCACATGATACTGGGATCCTGAATTATAACCTTGTACACAATGCACACACAGTCTGCAGCTCAAAGCATGCAACTCAAAAAATACATTTACAATTGTACAGTACAAAATCAGTTCAGGGGCACAGGCACCATGTGATTTGAAAGCTTTTTAAGCAGAGTGCGGGGCACAATGTGGAAGCTTTGTATTTTTGTGAACAACGAATAACGTCTAAAGAGTGGCCCCTACATGAGCATAAACACTGTTTAATTACATTGGTGATTTTTTTTGTTTCGTCTGAAGGACTGATTGATTTGAAATAATTAGGGTGACCGTTAACATACTGGCATTACTCTTAATGACGACTTGAATACAACTCGATCGCGTTCATTACGTTTAGGTAGCCTTCCCTCTGTTGATATGGGATGAACATAAACGTCCGCGTGAATTAGCATGTGCTTATTGTGCTGGAAGTTTCCCACGCTGCCAAAGCAATAACAAACTTGTGACGACCATTGGATTTTCACTTACAATTATTTCGAGTACAATTTTGCAAGAAATAAAGAGGAAACAATAACAGGCATTCAAGACCTCAATGTACAATGTATGTATTTGTCTATGTCTGAAGCTTACAAGTAGGCCAAAAATTACTGTCAAAGCACATGTTTTCGTATTTATAAACCGCGGGAAAAACTTTGCCAACTATTCGCGAATAGTCGAATATTCACGAATATATGCTGCGCGATTAATCGAATAGTAAACTTCACTATTCGCCCAGGCCTACTCAGTACCGAATTGTTTGACCACTCAAGCGTGAAGCATACATTCTTACACAACAGAAAGCTTGTGTTCAAAGACCAATTTTACAAACTCTATTATCACCTTGAAGATATCATTTTACAGCAAAATAAATAATAAAAAATATCTTACTTATTGAATTCCCTTTCATAAAATCCCCAAAACATTAAGATTGGTCAATAAATGTCCAAGTTCTTGGTCTTTGTTTCCTCAGTGTGATCTGTAAACTCAAACACTTTTTTGTACACAAACACATGTCGCTCCGTGTGTGTTTGGCATTTCGGGTCTTTCAACTCCAATTTGAAGGGATTGCATAATAGCAACCTTATTCTATTTCACCATCAATGGAAAGATCCGATCTTGCTCTTGCCAACCATTGTAAGCTTGGGTATGGAGGGTGAACATGGACAAAACTACAGCTTTATAACAAATGGCCTTTGTGCTCAGGCTTGAGTGCTTTTTTGTGTGAAAGCTTGGTCGACTAAAGTCGACTATGGTAAGGAAAGGGTTAAAAAGCCCAGATACATTGTACAGGTATAATTACTACCTCGTACATGTGTAAGTACCCCATGCCAGTTGCAGTCTTTTTGGCTGATAACTTAAAGGTTGCTGGTCAAGCGAACCAAATCAGCTACGGCTCTAGCTTGCAAGACAGAATGTAATTTAGACTAATTTTATCTGTTGCTGTCCATAGGCCAGAATGCCATTATGGACCGCGTTGACCATGTCAGTCATGAACTGGTGGAGTGTCCCTGAGAGTACCAGGGTTCATGGCAGGCAAACAGTGTGCATGTCTAATGTGTAGCGTTGCATTTTGTACTTTGATCTCCACCATGTACATACATGTACGGTATGTGAAGTCAAGTACATACTATAAATATTATGAGTAAGATTTGAGATGAAGTGCCTTCAGTAAGATTTGCGTACATATATGTACATAGCTTTGCATGGTGAAAAGGATAAGTAAAGACTGTTTGCGGTGACACCATGTGAAAATTCTCTTTTGAGTAGCTCTGAAAAGACCGGGTGGTTACAACTTGACGTTTCCATCAGTATGCTCTGATCATCTTCAGGAGAAATGCAAAAACTATACCTGAAGACGATCAGAGGATACTGATCGAAACGTTGAGTTGTAACCACCAGTTCTTTTCAGAACTACTGTAATTACGACTCAAAAGAGAATATGACCTTATCATGTGCGGTATTTTTTAGTCACTGAGTAATTAACCCTCCTACTGATAGACCATTTGAAACCATTCAAAATTTCCACTTTCAAAAATGCTCATTGGTTTTGTACACACATGGTGATACCATTTGAACAGTGTTGGTAGCAAGCTTTACTACCATTCAAATCCATTCAAATGCATAGAGGGTCCATTGATTCACCACTTAGAAGTATCCAAACAAGGTTTTGTATTAGCTGTACTACCATTTGGAAAGATCCAAACAAGGTTTTGTATTAGCTGACCTACCATTCAAAACCATTTCGGGGAATCAATACTGTACACAGTTATTTCACCATTCAAAACCACAAAAGCGAATGGTTTCAAATGGTGCATCAACTTGTATGAAAAAGGACGTACCAAAAGTAGGAGGGTTAATCTAAAACTAGCACTCCGATTCCATGTCCTGTTGATAATGACGATATTGTTCCTTTAATGATATGTGATACATACATCTCTTGAAATCTAGAGAGTTGATTGTTGATGTTCCGTTCATCACCATGTACAGTGTATAATGTACCTTCCTTTAGAATGAAAACCAGAAATAAAAGAAATTATCTCTAGATATCTCCTCAAAATATCGGAACTAGCGGTGTCTGCCATTGACACTTGTTTTTTCCTGTCACAGTTTAACCTTGGGGGCTCTTGTAAACAAGCAATGTCATTTTGTAACATCTATGAATACTTGGCTGTTAAACACCCTGTGTGCTGAATACACCATCAGCGAATGGGGGGGGGGGGGCTTACATGTACATGTAGGAGCTGAAGGCCCACGTAGAGCGCTAATGAATCCTTGACTATTTCAGGAAGATTTTTCCATTCCCCTTCAAATTTACAATCTTTAATGCATCACTGATAGTGATACACTATTGGTAATTTTCAAAGAAATGAATTGAAATATTCGCAATTTTACCTGAAAGCATACTTTTTAAGTTTGTGGGGGCCATCAAACAATTATATTCTATGTACATGAGTTAGGACTGTGCCGGGTATCCGGATACCCGACCGAAACGGTCATTACCTGGTTCCATTTTTCGGTTCCAATTACCCGTAAATGATTTTTTTAAATTCGGACTTAACATTTGAGCGGTGTGAACAGAAATCTGGCAAAAACAATTACAAATTAAGCCTCCTACTACAGCTGCATTTTAGTACGTAGTACGAAGTACGTAGCTATAGAGGTCAAAACCAGTCAACTGCCTGTTTTTGACTGTTGAACCAAATGTGCACACAGGGGGCATTTTTGACTGTTTTTTTTACTGTCATTTTGACCACCCTCAACAATACCAGACAATGCTTTTACCATTGATCAAAAACGGTCGACAAAATACCTTGGCAAGTGTATACAAATTTGACTCATTTTGACCCTTGTACATGTACATGTAGTAGTAGCCCCTACCTAATTTACATGTATATTGTCAACCGTACAAATGTGAAAATTGGCCCAGAATATTGAAGAAGCATGATTCACAAAATAAAAGACAAATTTACTGGGAAGATTTCTTTTTTAACATTACAGAGCCCCTTCAGAATTTGAATTTGAATATTTTCAAAATTAATTTTTTTATTTAAATACATTAAAAAAAAAAATCTTCTTTTTTCTTACAAAAAAGTGAGGTTAATTATGTGTGGTACATGTATTACCACAGACAGAGCTCATTATGATGAAGAATGTTAGCACCACTAGCTTAATACATTTGTTGCCCCACGTAACAGTGTTTCTATTTAAAACAAGATCATTAAAACGTGGCATCGTTGCTTTGTGTCAAAAATACAGGACCTCACAAACCTAGGCTTTGTCTAGAAGGCCTGTTGTTTTTTCGCCTCCCCGTCAATATATCGAGTTCGCCCAGTCGGCGGTCGGAGGAAAAATATTGAGTGGAGCCTCTGATTAAGAAATATGGAATCAATATATGCCACAATCGCCATTCTTCCAGATATTACCCCCTGGTCGCCATGCCAACGCGGTAAATATTTACCACACATACATGTACGCATGATATGGGCGTGACCAATTTGGAGACATGCCATACATCTGTTCATGGTGTTGGTCGTTTTTTTTTTTTTTTTTTTTTTTTTTTCCCTCTCCCAGAAATTTCCTCAGATATTGGAAAATCGTGGTCTTGTCGTCAGATCTGTACCTTGAATTGTGGACTTTTGGGATCATGTTTATACTGGCTTTTCATGTGCATGTCGCCAGAAAGGCTGAGAGCAATGAGGAAGGCTATAAATAAGTGAACGGGCCTAGGTTACTTATTAGCAGTGGACTGATGGCTGTGTGTAAATGGCTTTATTTCATTCATTATCATGCCCTAATTCTTTTGTGCATCAATAACTTTATACATTTTGTATTAGCCTCATTGCCAGTGGTGATCATGATATATATACACATTCCATAATGGAGTCTCTGTAATTGCAATTTTCAAGAATTTTCTAAGAGCATGAACTATATATATTTATAGCTTTATTTTATTATCGTGGCCCAGTTATTTTGTGCACCAATAAATTTATAATACATGTACATGTAGCCTCATTGCCAGTGGTGATCATGATATTACATACGTACATTGCATAATGGGGGCTCTGTAATTGGCATTTTCAGGAATTTCGCCAAGAGCGTACAATGACTGTGAAATATGAATAATGTACGCATCATTCAGTAATGTACAGGAACATTAAATGCTTGTATGGTTGTCTTGGGATAAACATACATGTACTTTTCATCGGGGGTGGATCTACAAGTAGAAGGGGGCACCGGGGTCTAGACCCTCCCCTTTTTAAGCTTCCATATTAAGATGTCATTAACAAATTAAGCCACTAACTATAACCCCCTTCAGTAACTGGCTAGACACCCTGCTGAATGCAACAACATTCATCAGTCGACCAAGTGTGAAGCTGCCCTAACCCCCCTTTAGTAACTGGCTAGACACCCTGCTCAATGCAACAACATCCATCAGTTGTCCAAGTGTGAAGCTGTCCTAACTCCCTTCAGTAACTGGCTAGACACCCTGCTCAATGCAACAACATCCATTAGTTGTCCAAGTGTGAAGCTGCCCTAACCCCCTTCAGTAACTGGCTAGACGCCCTGCTCAATGCAACATCCATCAGTTGTCCAAGTGTGAAGCTGTCCTAACCCCCTTCAGTAACTGGCTAGACGCCCTGCTCAGTGCAACAACATCCATCAGTTGTCCAAGTGTGAAGCTGCCCTAACCCCCTTCAGTAACTGGCAAGACGCCCTGATGAATGCAACAACATCCATCAGTTGTCCAAGTGTGAAGCTGCCCTAACCCCCTTCAGTAACTGGCAAGACGCCCTGCTCAATGCAACAACATCCATCAGTTGTCCAAGTGTGAAGCTGTCCTAACCCCCTTCAGTAACTGGCTAGACACCCTGCTCAATGCAACAACATCCATTAGTTGTCCAAGTGTGAAGCTGCCCTAACCCCCTTCAGTAACTGGCTAGACGCCCTGCTCAATGCAACATCCATCAGTTGTCCAAGTGTGAAGCTGTCCTAACCCCCTTCAGTAACTGGCTAGACGCCCTGCTCAGTGCAACAACATCCATCAGTTGTCCAAGTGTGAAGCTGCCCTAACCCCCTTCAGTAACTGGCAAGACGCCCTGATGAATGCAACAACATCCATCAGTTGTCCAAGTGTGAAGCTGCCCTAACCCCCTTCAGTAACTGGCAAGACGCCCTGCTCAATGCAACAACATCCATCAGTTGTCCAAGTGTGAAGCTGCCCTAACCCCCTTCAGTAACTGGCTAGACGCCCTGCTCAATGCAACAACATCCATCAGTCGTCCAAGTGTGAAGCTGCCCTAACCCCCCTTCAGTAACTGGCTAGACGCCCTGCTCAGTGCAACAACATCCATCAGTTGTCCTAGTGTGAAGCTGCCCTAACCCCCTTCAGTAACTGGCTAGACGCCCTGATGCTCAGTGCAACAACATCCACCAGTTGTCCAAGTGTGTAGCTGCCCTAACCCCCTTCAGTAACTGGCTAGACGCCCTGCTCAATGCAACAACATCAATCAGTTGTCCAAGTGTGAAGCTGCCCTAACCCCCTTTAGTAACTGGCAAGACGCCCTGATGAATGCAACAACATCCATCAGTTGTCCAAGTGTGAAGCTGCCCTAACCCCCTTCAGTAACTGGCTAGACGCCCTGCTCAATGCAACAACATCCATCAGTCGTCCAAGTGTGAAGCTGCCCTAACCCCCCTTCAGTAACTGGCTAGACGCCCTGCTCAGTGCAACAACATCCATCAGTTGTCCTAGTGTGAAGCTGCCCTAACCCCCTTCAGTAACTGGCTAGACGCCCTGCTCAGTGCAACAACATCCATCAGTTGTCCAAGTGTGTAGCTGCCCTAACCCCCTTCACTAACTGGCTAGACACCCTGCTCAATGCAACAACATCCATCAGTTGTCCAAGTGTGAAGCTGCCCTAACCCCCTTCACTAACTGGCTAGACGCCCTGCTCAGTGCAACAACATCCATCAGTTGTCCAAGTGTGAAGCTGCCCTAACCCCCCTTCACTAACTGGCTAGACACCCTGCTCAATGCAACAACATCCACCAGTTGTCCAAGTGTGAAGATCCATCAACAAGAAATAACTTTAGGTCTTTTGTTCTGAGATCACTTCTTGAAACAAGAATTTTACATTTATTGCATTCTGATAATACATAGTACATGTACCAGTGGGACTACAATGTACATGCACATATGACTATGACAATAATTTCCAACTGTCTGGACCTTTCCTTTTCAAAAATCCTAGATCCATCCCTATTGACAAATGTAAAACCATTCTACATAAAATGTCTGTAAATTATGCAATTTTATTAATTATCAAGATGTACAGTAAAAACCAACCCGTGAAAGTTTTATTGTGTGAAAATGTATTCAGATTGTTCTCATTCATGCCACTGTGGAATTTTCTGTCTTTGGAAAACAAAGTCATTTAGGATATTATTTCTTTAATTTCACTAAAGTGATATCTACGGTGGCTCATATTCGCCAATTCCTAGAGAACTCATGTTTTTTTACGGCGTTATATCGCCGTAGAATTGCGATATATCGCCGTATTATTGCATTATATCGCCGTACTATTGCGTTATATCGTCGTACTATTGCGTTATATCGTCGTACTATTGCATTATATTGCCATACTATTGCGTTATATCGCCGTATTTTATTGCGTAATATCGCCGTATTTTACTGCGTTATATCGCCGCATTTTATTGCGATATGTCGCCATGCTATTGCGTTATATCGCCGCATTTTATTGATATAACACAATAGTACAGTGATATAACGCAATAGTACGCTGATATATCGCAATAGTACGGCGATATAACGCAATGTAATACGGCGATATAACGCAATAAAATACGGCGATAATGCAATAGTACAGTGATATAACGCAATAGTACGCCGATATATCACAATAGTACAGTGATATAATGCAATAATATACAGCAATATATCGCAATAAAATACGGCGATATAACGCAATAAAATACGGCGATATATCGCAACACTATGGCGATATAACACCATAAAATTGGCGAATATGAGCCACCATAGATATCACCCTGAGACAGAAATATTTCAAGGGATGGTTGATACCATCATCAACTTTATAGGAATTTGTACAATTGGCACTCTCTGATGCAATATCAGTGTTTTCTGAGGACCTGCATGTACTGTAGTTGCAAAGAATTCTTGCTCATGATGCAGATGTAACCTTTTAATTCCCCAACCCAAGCGATAACAATATTTTTGTTGGGGGAGGGGCTGCTTTGGAATTAAAATTTCGGGGGAGATGATCTCCTATTGCACCACCCCCTCATCCACCTTGGCTTCAACAGCACAAAAGAATAATTAGCTTTTTGCAGTGAAAGCTTAACCCTCCTACAATCAGTGCAATTTTTTTAACGACCTATTCAGGCCACTCCAAGCCATTAGCTGTTGCCAGTGGCTTCCTATGGTTACCCTTCTGTGCACTGTCACACCACTGAGATTACAGTGTAAAGTGGTCTCCCATTGATACATTGCAGGCCATACACATGTACTAATAAATATGTTCAAACATTTACAGTGGCCTTAGGTGGCACACAGTTGATTTCATAAGATTACTTGAAAAGGACAGCAGGCTTGTACATGAAGGTTGCTAAAGAACAGAATTGAGTGGATCGGAGTGGCCACCAAAGGAATCTTTATTCCATCGTGCATTTGGGGAATAAGGGGTGGGTCTATAGCTCATTAGAGGCAAAGTACAATGTATACTCTTGCTAATTAACTGATTAACTAAATTACATTAAAACCTTATTGATGTTTTAGATGGTCAATACGAACATCTGGAATTTTTCTATATGATCTATAGAGAAAACACAAAAACCATGAACTTTGAAACTTTCAATCGATGGCCATTGCAGCAGCGATCGTTTGCTAAGAGGTCCTTGACGTTATTGATGTGAGAGTGAAAGACTGTGTACAAATTGTCCTGTTACATTAAAGGGCCAATACCGTCACGATCAACAGGGCATGGAATCAGAGTGCTAGGTTTAGATTAACTCAGTCACTGAAAATAATATCCCACATGATAAGGTCATATTACCGTTGCTGCTGCATACGTAAATGAACCAGTAATTTTCAGTCACTTGTGTTCATCTTAAACTACATGTAGGACACCGATTCCATGCCCTGTTGAAAGTCTGCTCTGATCGTGACGATACTGCCCCTTTAAGCTAATTCAGCTGAAACATTCACATGTCTCATTCACATGTTTCTATCCATAATTCTTGGTCTTCATTATAAAGTATAGATGCATACTCTTTACTAAGAGAGTAATTCATCGTTACAATCTTGAAAACTGGACCCAATTACTACCCCCCATCCTGAATTGATCATAGTCCCCGCCCACCCTTAGCAATATTTAATGTCTCAAATGAAAGCTTATAACTTCTTTAACCCCAGAAAAATAGCAATTCAATATTTACATGTAAATCAATTTGTTACCTTCAAATCGGCCCAACCAGAGGGGCAATACATGTATGTACATCTTTAAACTGTAGATGTACATCTTTAAACTGTACACGTATCTTTAAACTGTATGTACATCTTTAAACTGTACATGTACATCTTTAAACTGTACATGTACATCTTTAAACTGTACATGTACATACTGTACATGTACATGTACATCTTTAAACTGTACACGTATCTTTAAACTGTACACGTATCTTTAAACTGTATGTACATCTTTAAACTGTATATGTACATCTTTAAACTGTACATGCACATCTTTAAACTGTACATGTACATCTTTAAACTGTACACGTATCTTTAAACTGTATGTACATCTTTAAACTGTACATGTACATCTTTAAACTGTACACGTATCTTTAAACTGTATGTACATCTTTAAACTGTACATGTACATCTTTAAACTGTACATGTACATCTTTAAACTGTACATGTACATACTGTACATGTACATGTACATCTTTAAACTGTACACGTATCTTTAAACTGTACACGTATCTTTAAACTGTATGTACATCTTTAAACTGTATATGTACATCTTTAAACTGTACATGTACATCTTTAAACTGTACATGTACATACTGTACATGTACATGTACATCTTTAAACTGTACACGTATCTTTAAACTGTACACGTATCTTTAAACTGTACATGCACATCTTTAAACTGTACATGTACATCTTTAAACTGCACATGTACATCTTTAAACTGTACATGTACATCTTTAAACTGTACATGCACATCTTTAAACTGTACATGCACATCTTTAAACTGTACATGTACATCTTTAAACTGTACATGCACATCTTTAAACTGTACATGTACATCTTTAAACTGTACATGCACATCTTTAAACTGTACATGTACATCTTTAAACTGTACATGTACATCTTTAAACTGTACATGTACATCTTTAAACTGTACATGTACATCTTTAAACTGTACATGTACATCTTTAAACTGTACATGTACATCTTTAAACTGTACATGTACATCTTTAAACTGTACATGTACATAAACTGTACATGTACATCTTTAAACTGTACATGTACATCTTTAAACTGTACATGTACATCTTTAAACTGTACATGTACATCTTTAAACTGTACATGCACATCTTTAAACTGTACATGTACATCTTTAAACTGTACATGCACATCTTTAAACTGTACATGTACATCTTTAAACTGTACATGTACATCTTTAAACTGTACATGTACATCTTTAAACTGTACATGTACATCTTTAAACTGTACATGTACATCTTTAAACTGTACATGTACATCTTTAAACTGTACATGTACATCTTTAAACTGTACATGTACATCTTTAAACTGTACATGTACATCTTTAAACTGTACATGTACATCTTTAAACTGTACATGTACATCTTTAAACTGTACATGTACATCTTTAAACTGTACATGTACATCTTTAAACTGTACATGTACATCTTTAAACTGTACATGTACATCTTTAAACTGTACATGTACATCTTTAAACTGTACATGTACATCTTTAAACTGTACATGCACATCTTTAAACTGTACATGTACATCTTTAAACTGTACATGCACATCTTTAAACTGTACATGATTATCTTTAAACTGTACATACATCTTTAAACTGTACATGCACATCTTTAAACTGTACATGCACATCTTTAAACTGTACATGTACATCTTTAAACTGTACATGTACATCTTTAAACTGTACATGTACATCTTTAAACTGTACATGCACATCTTTAAACTGTACATGCACATCTTTAAACTGTACATGCATTATCTTTAAACTGTACATGTACATCTTTAAACTGTACATGCACATATCTTTTAAACTGTACATGTACATCTTTAAACTGTACATGCACATCTTTAAACTGTACATGTACATCTTTTAAACTGTACATGTACATCTTTAAACTGTACATGCACATCTTTAAACTGTAAACTGTACATGCATCTTTAAACTGTACATGTACATCTTTAAACTGTACATGTACATCTTTAAACTGTACATGTACATCTTTAAACTGTACATGTACATCTTTAAACTGTACATGTACATCTTTAAACTGTACATGTACATCTTTAAACTGTACATGTACATCTTTAAACTGTACATGTACATCTTTAAACTGTACATGCACATCTTTAAACTGTACATGTACATCTTTAAACTGTACATGCACATCTTTAAACTGTACATGTACATCTTTAAACTGTACATGTACATCTTTAAACTGTACATGTACATCTTTAAACTGTACATGTACATCTTTAAACTGTACATGTACATCTTTAAACTGTACATGTACATCTTTAAACTGTACATGCTACATCTTTAAACTGTACATGTACATCTTTAAACTGTACATGTACATCTTTAAACTGTACATGTACATCTTTAAACTGTACATGTACATCTTTAAACTGTACATGTACATGTACATCTTTAAACTGTACATGTACATCTTTAAACTGCACATGTACATCTTTAAACTGTACATGTACATCTTTAAACTGTACACGTATCTTTAAACTGTACATGTACATCTTTAAACTGTACATGTACATCTTTAAACTGTACATGTACATCTTTAAACTGTACATGTACATCTTTAAACTGTACATGTACATCTTTAAACTGTACATGTACATCTTTAAACTGTACATGTACATCTTTAAACTGTACATGTACATCTTTAAACTGTACATGTACATCTTTAAACTGTACATGTACATCTTTAAACTGTACATGTACATCTTTTAAACTGTACATGTACATCTTTAAACTGTACATGTACATCTTTAAACTGTACATGTACATCTTTAAACTGTACATGTACATCTTTAAACTGTACATGTACATCTTTAAACTGTACATGTACATCTTTAAACTGTACATGTACATCTTTAAACTGTACATGTACATCTTTAAACTGTACATGCACATCTTTAAACTGTACATGTACATCTTTAAACTGTACATGTACATCTTTAAACTGTACATGTACATCTTTAAACTGTACATGTACATCTTTAAACTGTACATGTACATCTTTAAACTGTACATGTACATCTTTAAACTTAACATGTAAATATCTTTAAACTGTACATGTACATCTTTAAACTGTACATGCACATCTTTAAACTGTACATGTACATCTTTAAACTGTACATGTACATCTTTAAACTGTACATGTACATCTTTAAACTGTACATGTACATCTTTAAACTGTACATGTACATCTTTAAACTGTACATGTACATCTTTAAACTGTACATGTACAAATGTACATCTTTAAACTGCACATGTACATCTTTAAACTGTACATGTACATCTTTAAACTGTACATGTACATCTTTAAACTGTACATGTACATCTTTAAACTGTACATGCACATCTTTAAACTGTACATGTACATCTTTAAACTGTACATGCACATCTTTAAACTGTACATGCACATCTTTAAACTGTACATGTACATCTTTAAACTGTACATGTACATCTTTAAACTGTACATGTACATCTTTAAACTGTACATGCACATCTTTAAACTGTACATGTACATCTTTAAACTGTACATGTACATCTTTAAACTGTACATGCACATCTTTAAACTGTACATGTACATCTTTAAACTGTACATGTACATCTTTAAACTGTACATGTACATCTTTAAACTGTACATGTACATCTTTAAACTGTACATGTACATCTTTAAACTGTACATGTACATCTTTAAACTGTACATGTACATCTTTAAACTGTACATGTACATCTTTAAACTGTACATGTACATCTTTTAAACTGTACATGTACATCTTTAAACTGTACATGTACATCTTTAAACTGTACATGTACATCTTTAAACTGCACATGTACATCTTTAAACTGTACATGTACATCTTTAAACTGTACACGTATCTTTAAACTGTACATGTACATCTTTAAACTGTACATGTACATCTTTAAACTGTACATGCACATCTTTAAACTGTACATGTACATCTTTAAACTGTACATGTACATCTTTAAACTGTACATGTACATCTTTAAACTGTACATGTACATCTTTAAACTGTACATGCATTCTTCAAACTGTACATGTACATCTTTAAACTGTACATGTACATCTTTAAACTGTACATGTACATCTTTAAACTGTACATGCACATCTTTAAACTGTACATGCACATCTTTAAACTGTACATGTACATCTTTAAACTGTACATGTACATGTACATCTTTAAACTGTACATGTACATCTTTAAACTGTACATGTACATCTTTAAACTGTACATGTACATCTTTAAACTGTACATGCACATCTTTAAACTGTACATGTACATCTTTAAACTGTACATGTACATCTTTAAACTGTACATGTACATCTTTAAACTGTACATGTACATCTTTAAACTGTACATGTATCTTTAAACTGTACATGCACATCTTTAAACTGTACATGTACATCTTTAAACTGTACATGTACATCTTTAAACTGTACATGTACATCTTTAAACTGTACATGTACATCTTTAAACTGTACATGTACATCTTTAAACTGTACATGCACATCTTTAAACTGTACATGCACATCTTTAAACTGTACATGTACATCTTTAAACTGCACATGTACATCTTTAAACTGTACATGTACATCTTTAAACTGTACATGTACATCTTTAAACTGTACATGTACATCTTTAAACTGTACATGTACATCTTTAAACTGTACATGTACATCTTTAAACTGTACATGTACATCTTTAAACTGTACATGTACATCTTTAAACTGTACATGTACATGTACATCTTTAAACTGTACATGTACATCTTTAAACTGTACATGTACATCTTTAAACTGTACATGTACATCTTTAAACTGTACATGTACATCTTTAAACTGTACATGTATCTTTAAACTGTACATGCACATCTTTAAACTGTACATGTACATCTTTAAACTGTACATGTACATCTTTAAACTGTACATGTACATCTTTAAACTGCACATGTACATCTTTAAACTGTACATGCACATCTTTAAACTGTACATGTACATGTACATCTTTAAACTGTACATGTACATCTTTAAACTGTACATGCACATCTTTAAACTGTACATGTACATCTTTAAACTGCACATGTACATCTTTAAACTGTACATGTACATCTTTAAACTGTACACGTATCTTTAAACTGTACATGTACATCTTTAAACTGTACATGTACATCTTTAAACTGTACATGTACATCTTTAAACTGTACATGTACATCTTTAAACTGTACATGTACATCTTTAAACTGTACATGCACATCTTTAAACTGTACATGTACATCTTTAAACTGTACATGTACATCTTTAAACTGTACATGTACATCTTTAAACTGTACATGTACATCTTTAAACTGTACATGTACATCTTTAAACTGTACATGTACATCTTTAAACTGTACATGTACATCTTTAAACTGTACATGTACATCTTTAAACTGTACATGTACATCTTTAAACTGTACATGTACATCTTTAAACTGTACATGTACATCTTTAAACTGTACATGTACATCTTTAAACTGTACATGTACATCTTTAAACTGTACATGTACATCTTTAAACTGTACATGTACATACTGCACATGTACATCTTTAAACTGCACATGTACATGTACATGTACATCTTTAAACTGCACATGTACATCTTTAAACTGTACATGTACATCTTTAAACTGTACATGTACATCTTTAAACTGTACATGTACATCTTTAAACTGTACATGTACATCTTTAAACTGTACACGTATCTTTAAACTGTACACGTATCTTTAAACTGTACATGTACATCTTTAAACTGTACATGCACATCTTTAAACTGTACATGCACATCTTTAAACTGTACATGTACATCTTTAAACTGTACATGTACATCTTTAAACTGTACATGTACATCTTTAAACTGTACATGTACATCTTTAAACTGTACATGTACATCTTTAAACTGTACATGTACATCTTTAAACTGTACATGTAATATTTTAAACTGTACATGTACATCTTTAAACTGTACATGTACATCTTTAAACTGTACATGTACATCTTTAAACTGTACATGTACATCTTTAAACTGTACATGTACATCTTTAAACTGTACATGTACATCTTTAAACTGTACATGTACATCTTTAAACTGTACATGTACATCTTTAAACTGTACATGTACATCTTTAAACTGCACATGTACATCTTTAAACTGTACATGTACATCTTTAAACTGTACACGTATCTTTAAACTGTACATGTACATCTTTAAACTGTACATGCACATCTTTAAACTGTACATGTACATCTTTAAACTGCACATGTACATCTTTAAACTGTACATGTACATCTTTAAACTGTACATGTACATCTTTAAACTGCACATGTACATCTTTAAACTGTACATGTACATCTTTAAACTGCACATGTACATCTTTAAACTGTACATGTACATCTTTAAACTGCACATGTACATCTTTAAACTGTACATGTACATCTTTAAACTGCACATGTACATGTACATGTACATCTTTAAACTGCACATGTACATCTTTAAACTGCACATGTACATCTTTAAACTGCACATGTACATCTTTAAACTGTACATGTACATCTTTAAACTGTACATGTACATGTACATCTTTAAACTGTACATGTACATCTTTAAACTGTACATGTACATCTTTAAACTGTACATGTACATCTTTAAACTGTACATGTACATGTACATCTTTAAACTGTACATGTACATGTACATCTTTAAACTGTACATGTACATCTTTAAACTGTACATGTACATCTTTAAACTGTACATGTACATCTTTAAACTGTACATGTACATCTTTAAACTGTACATGTACATCTTTAAACTGTACATGTACATCTTTAAACTGTACATGCACATCTTTAAACTGTACATGTACATCTTTAAACTGTACATGCACATCTTTAAACTGTACATGTACATCTTTAAACTGTACATGTACAACTTTAAATGAAGAAAAAGCAATAAAATAAGCAATTAAAACAGTTTTTGAGCACTATTAATTTGACACTGAACGTTGCCATGGCTACAGCAAAATATATAAACGCAATAAGACACAATTAGTCATGATCACTTGGTATAATGATAGGGAGTAACAGTCCCCAAAGGCCAGCTCATGCTAGCACACCCAGTCATGCACTCAGTGGATGCAGTATTCATTATGTGTATGTCCTTGGTCACAACAATCGATGTACAGTACATCCACATCCAGCAAATCATAGCATACTCATAATGTTAGCCATTAAGGCTGTGCAGGTTCCAATTACCCTTTTGAAAATTTCAACTGAACATTTACATGTAAGCCACACAAATAGAAGTTTTGTTAACAAAATGTGTGTAGGGAATGGGGATGCTATGAGTCGTTTTTAATATAGAGGCAGGAAAATTATTACAGTAAGTTCACATTTATTGTGACTCTAATAAAACAAGAGAAACTTGTGTTCATATTTGTTATTTTATACATTCGGGAGTATATTGTATTTATGTGTTCTTGCAAAATTGTTTGCGGGGACCCGGGTATCCGAAGATTTCCAATTTCGGGTATCCATTTCCCAAAAAAACCGAAGCAATGCCTTCTTGGGTATCTTTTGTTTGCCAAAAAGTCACCCTGTTTTATGCAAAAGTATTGTACTTTGCCGAGTTGTTATCAGTTGTTTTTACTTTGTAATACATGTTATTTTACTCATGGAAAGAGCTGCGGTTTCGGGTGGCAGTCACGGTCCCTCCCCCTCTCCCCCTCTCCCCCTCTCCCCCTCTCCCCCCCTCTCCCCCCCTCTCCCCTCTCCCCCTTCCCTCCCCTCCCCCTCTTTCCCTCTCTCCCCTCTGTCCCCTCTCTCCCCCTCTCTCCCTCTCTCTCTCTCTCCCCTCTGTCCCCTCTGTCCCCTCTGTCCCCTCTGTCCCCTCTGTCTCCTCTGTCCCCTCTCCCCTCTCCCCTCTCTCCCCTCTCTCCCTCTCCCCTCTCCTCTCTCTCCCTCTCCCCTCTCCCCTCTCCCTCTCCTCTCCTCTCCCTCACCCCTTCACCCTCTCACCCTCTCCCTCTCACCCTCTCACCCTCTCACCCTCACCCCACCCCCCCCCCCTCTCCCCCTCCCCACCACCCCCCACTCCCCATCCTCACTCTTCCCCTCTCCCCACTCTCCCACTCTCCCCCTCTCCCCACTCTCCCCACTCTCCCCCTCACCCCCTCTCACCCTCTCACCTCTCACCCTCTCACCCCTCTTTCACCCTCTCACCCTCTCACCCCTCTTTCCCCCTCTCCCCCCTTTGTTTGCGGGGACCCGGGTATCCGAAGATTTCCAATTTCGGGTATCCAGTTCCCCAAAAAACGAAGCAATGCCTTCTTGGGTATCATTTGTTTGCCAAAAAGTCACCCTGTTTTATGCAAAAGTATTGTACTTTGCCCTCCTCTCCCTCCCCTCTCCCCTCTCCCCTCACCCCTCTCCCCTCTCCCCTCTCCCCCCCCCACTCCCTCTCCTCACCCCTCACCCCTCACCCCTCACCCCTCTCCCCTCTTCCCTCCCCTCTCTCCCCTCTCCTCTCTCTCTCCCTCTCCCTCCCCTTCCCCTCTCCCCCTCTCTCCCTCTCTCCCTCTCCCCTCCTCCCCCTCTCCACTCTCCCCTTCTACTCGCGTCCTCTTCTCCCCTTCTTCTCCCTTCTCCACCCCTCTCCCCCACCGCCTCCCCTCTCCACCCCTCTCCCCTACCCCTCCCTCACCCCCTCTCCCACTTTCCCCTCCCCTCCCTCTCCCTCTCCCCCTCCCCCTCCCCCACTCCCCCACTCCCACTCCCCTCTCCCCTCACCCCTTACCCTCTCCCTCCCTCACCCCCGCCTCCCGCTCTCCCTCCCCTCTCCCTCCCTGTCCCTCCCTCCCTCCCCTCCTCTCCCTCCCCTCTCTTCTCCCCTTCTCACCCCCTTCTCTCCCCCTTCTCTACCCCCCAGAATAAATATCTTTAAATGCTTCCCAGTTCTTGACCCTCACACCTCTTTATTTGTTCCTTTTTTTACTGTTTGCCGTCTGTCTCCCTCTCCCTTCAACAGATTTTTTCTTAAGTGTTTGGTGGTTTTTAAAATTTTATTTTTGGGGGGGGGGTTGGCATTAGTTACAACAGTTAGTTAGCTAAAACAGATAGTTTCTGCCAATCAAAATTTACACACTATTATGTATCTGGTGTACATGTAAATATTTGAAATGACTTAATTGTTTTAATATTGATTCTTTTTCATTTTGATGTGAAGGCTGTAATTATTAACTCTAGAAGTGTTTGATCTCATCACCATCCACCAACTAATCAATATTCTGTTCTTCATCAAATTGTATATATAATGTAGTTTTCACACATTGGGGGGGAAAAAAACAATTACCATCATCCATTAATCACTTGGGAAAAAGACAGTCGATCATTTTCAATTAATTCCGAGCATTGTGTTGAGGGAATAAGCAGGGCACAATATGGAAACACGTTCAAGTGTCTTCAAATAAACCACACATTGTACTTGCTCTAAAACTTGAACTGAAACAAATGGCAGCAGTTTCTCATCAGAACTCGCTGCTATATATATAGGATTCTAGCTGGCCAATCGTCATCGGGCAAGCTTGGTGGTTGAGAGGTTAAGACGTCTGCACTAATTAGTAGGAGGTCGTGGGTTCGAATCCCGCCCAAATAGCCTGTGAAGTTTTTTCCACAGATCAGATTAGGTGATTTGAAGGTCATTTATATGACCTCCTCATGATCATGAAAAAAATAACGTTAGTGCCTGCTTTGGTTCAGTTTCTGAGATTTTAAAACTGCTGCTGGGGGGCGCTCTGAACTTTGATGACGTCATCAAACATATTTTTTGAAAAGATAAGATGTCACTAGTCACTTTATTTACAGAAGTCATATTCAAATTTCCTATGGTTTTTGAGATAGAAAATTACTATTTTTCTATTAACCTGCTGCCAGAGGGCATTGTGACAACAGGTGATGACGTCATTGGTCATATTTTTTAAAAGGTCACATGTCAATAGTAATTTCGTTTACTGAAGGCATGTCCAAATATCATATCATGTTGGCTGCAGACCCTTTAGAAGTGCTTCACTTAAACTTCTGGTTTCGACTGGAAGGAGAGGTCAGATTGGGTCATGTCTGTGTATACGAAATATCACATAATTCAAGATCTGTAAGATGACCCAGAAATTGTTTAAATATCTTTTGTGGTTCAAGAGATATGATTTTTTGAAATATTAAAATTTAATTTATTGTAATTAGATATGTTATGACATCACCATGACGTCACAACTTTACCTGAAACTGTATGTCACAACTTTATTGACAACTACATACATTTTATGGTCTAAGTACATACATGTATGTGCCAAGTTTGAATGATCTGTGAACTTTGGAACGTTTTTTCTGTTCGACAAAAAGAAGAAGAAAAAAAAAAAACGAACAATTTCAAAGAAGTGTTTGTGCTGTCGCACAAACACCTACATGTACATGTACATGTGTAATAAACCAGTAGAATACATTGTAAATGGGAACATGTGGGGGCAGAGATGGTAATTATATTTGATTAAGCTTGTTTCATACATGTACTCCCCAGGGAGTTGAGATGGGTTTGAGGAATGATATCATTATGGCTTGATGACAGGAGTAATAATGTCCATATACCGTGAATGTCATACATGTACAAATGTACATGGTTGCATCATGATACCGACACAATATAAATGATTATAAATTATAATATAAATTATTATTATAATACTTTATTATGCAGGACATTTCACATTGTCCCAATTGATGCGCTTTACATTATTACCCCCGTCATTGGGCCAATATCATTTCTGTTAAAGGGACAATGTCGTCACGATCAACAGGGCATGGAATCAGAGTGCTAGTTTTGGATTATTAACTCAGTGACTGAAAATAATATCCCACATGATAAAGTCATATTACCATTGCTGCTACATAAATGAGCCAGTAATTTTCAGTAACTGAGTTAGTTACTTAAAAACTAAATCTTAAAACTAGGACATTGATTCCATGCCCTGTTGAAAGTCTGCTCTGATCATGACGATATTGTCCCGTTAATGCTCCCAGGGGAGTTTACAATCCCTATTTGACTACTTCCCCTGGATCTAAGGCCTGTGATTTCTCAGGATTTTTCCTGATTTCAGGATTTTTACAAATCTCCCGTTTGCCACAAAATGTTCTTGAAAGAAGAGAAGTTGTCACCAAGGAAAGAAAGAAGTAGCCTGTGTTGTGTCCAAACCTCTAGTTTTTTGTTTGTGGGGATGTGGAGAGTCTGTAAATCCTCCAAAATTAAACATCCAGGAGGTTCAGGGGGCTTTGTCCTCTAGACCAAAGGGAGACCCAGGCCTGCTGCCCATTTTTCAGGATTTTTTACTTTTCTCAAATCACACCTCTGTTGTTTGTATTTATTCCAACATGGAATTTCTGTCTTCGGATGAAAGATATTCATTTTGGAAATTTGTTCAATCATTTTGCTAAAATGATAGCACCTGGTGAGACCGAAAGATTTCAAGGGATGTTTGATTCCACCAAACTTCACGCCAAGTTGTACGTAAAATTGTCATCATTTATGGTTTTTTCTTTTAGAAAACCAATTGTGTTTTAGAGGCTTTCTTGTACTTCTAAGAATCCCTGCACCATTGACTGAAAATGTGTTTTTATGATGGTGCAAAAAGTGATCAACAGATTGAAATAGATAAAAATAAATTAATAAAATGTTTTTTTGTTTTGTTTTTTTTGTTCAGGAGGAAGTTTACCTACAAACCACCAAGTGTCTTATACAGAGCGTTGTTCAGGGGTATAATGCTACGGTCTTTGCGTATGGAGCAACAGGTAAGGATTCCTATAGACCCAAAGAACTTCATTGTCCAGAATGTTGCTATTAAAAAGTAAATAGAGAATTAGCTGTTGCAAAAGACCTAAAGGACTGTTATAAAAATGCAATGTACATAGTACAGTAATGGTTATTGGCCTTACGTTTCTAACCTTGCAGGTTCTTTCTCAAAGGCAAAAAGTACTCTAATATTGAAGCCACTTTGGAGATTTGTTTAACCCTAACCCTAAATCCTCCAAAATCCTCTCTGCTAAAGTGAAGGATTTTGAAGGATTGAGGTGACATGCTACATGCTCTTTGCTAAAGTGAAGGATTTTGGAGGATTGAGGTTACATGTACATGCTACATGCTCTTTGCTAAAGTGAAGGATTTTGGAGGATTGAGGTTATTAGGCATACTTGCCTTTCCATGGTACATGTACATCCATGTTTGTTGTAGTGATTGCAAGGTCAGTGCTTGGGTCAGTGAACACTGTTTATTGCTCCATGCATGCAGGGAGGGTCCCTGGCCATGTACATATATCACAGATTAGAAACACATGTGTGCATGTACATGTCATGTGCTTGCTTTACTACTGTACACCAATCTAGATTTAGTCAGTCTCCACCCACCTACATCATGCTACATAATAGCAATCATGCACAGGTCTGTGTAAAAAGCAAAGTGTGTGACAAACATAGTAACAGTTGTCATGGAAAGACATTATGACCATATATTGTTAATTCATTCTGTTTGATTGATAGGCTGGATATATACATGTACATGTACATGTCTGATGGTACACTGACGAGTGCATTGTCTGGTACACTGACTCAAGATGTGCAATACCTACATGTATACACAGCTTACAATGACAATGTACGGCACAAAGGTACCTGACTTTCCAGAGCTGGACGTTACTAATTTGCAAGAGCTTGCCACCAAATCATGTGATAGGCTACAGATCTATGCATGTAGCAATAATTAATGTGTTCAGTCTGGGAAATTAACATTTAAGTATTAATGCATTTTTTCCCCCACCAACTCCAGTCAGTGTACCAGACATCATTTTAGCTGGGATTCCAAATTTTGCAGTTCTCATCTGAAATGAGTCATGAAGAAGATAACTTCCAACCCATATATTTTTTCAAGAATACAATTACATTTACATGATTTTCACCCCAAAAATAAAAACATATACATGTATATAAATTTCACCAACATTTATTGTAGTTCAGTTTTTCCTTTGTTTGTTTTAGTCTCAAACCGTTTCACCATTATCATGAATAATTTTACTGTTTGGCAATGAAACATTTAATACATGTACATGTACATGTAGATCCCTGTATAAATGATGAAGCACACTTTGCCATCCAGTACAAAGTGCATTATTAACATTAATTGTTCAGCCTTGAACATTAAAGGGGGCAATAGAGGGCTCTGATAACTCCAGGGGTCCGATTTCACAGAGCTACTAACCCTCCTACTTCTGGTACCTTTTTCATACAAGTTGATCCACCATTTGAAACCATTCGCTTTTGTGGTTTTGAATGGTGAAGTAACTGTACAGTATTGATTCCCCCAAATGGTTTTGAATGGTACAGGTCAGCTAATACAAAACCTTGTTTGGATCTTTCCAAATGGTAGTACAGCTAATACAAAACCTTGTTTGGAATCAATGGACCCTCTATGCATTTGAATGGATTTGAATGGTAGTAAAGCTTGCTACCAACACTGTTCAAATGGTATCACCATGTGTGTACAAAACCAATGGGCATTTTGATAAGTGGAAATTTTGAATGGTTTCAAATGGTCAAATAGTAGGAGGGTTAATTAGAAAATATCAATTAGTAAATTTATCTGCTGAGCACAATTAACACATTCTCCTGAAGACGATCAGAGCATAATGATCAAAACGTCGAGTTATAACCAACCGTTTCTTTTCAGGACTAATTACTACTCAAAAGAGAATTTCTACAGTGGTGTCACCGCGAACAGTCTTCACTTATCCTTTTCCACCATGCAAAGCTACAAGTCTTACTTAACCCTAACCCCCTAGGTATTCTGGCTAGGAACCTTCCTGAATCCTCCAAAATCCATCAGTGCACTTTTGGAAACATGCCCTTATCTTTAAATTGCACCATGCATTTTCGTTGATCTTTCATATTCAGCACTTATGGCCTGTACATGTACATGTACTTCTTGCCAGGTAATAATAATAATAATAATGTAGACTTACATGTATATAGCGCACGTATCCACCAAACTGGTGCTCAAGGCGCATTATATGGAGTTTTAAATACACATACATGTAGCTTGCCCTGACCATGGGAAATGGGTGCATTCTCTTTACTAATAATATTACTAATAATAATGTGGACTTATAGCACACGTATTCACCAAACTGGTGCTCAAGGCGCATTATATTATTACCCCTGCTCATCAGGCGCATAAATCATTCCTGAAACCATCTCAGCTATTACAGCGCATATAGGGCTAATCAAACACAACAACCAACTCTGCCCTCACAGGTACCCATTTACCCCTGGGTGGAGAGAAGCAATTATGGTAAAGTGTCTTGCTCAAGGACACAAGCACCATGGTCGCGGTTGTGATTTGAACGCACATTCTGACATTCAGAACACAAATCCGATGCACTAAACCGCTCGACCATGGCACTCACTAGAGGACGACAACATGTACATGTGCACTGAGCTGTAATCAATTGTGTTTTGTCTGTATACAGGTGCAGGGAAAACTTACACCATGTTGGGAACGGACTACGAGCCTGGCATTATGGCTCGTGCTCTCAATGATCTGTTTGAAGCAATGGATGCCAGAAGTGAGGATTCGGTCTACAAAGTTACCATGTCATATCTTGAGGTACATGTAAATCGAGGAAAAATCATTATGAAACAGAACGTATAAAGCGCACAGTTTCCAGTATTAGTTTCCCTTCTAAGGTACCCGTGCATGCAAAAGTGGGAGTTTAAAAAACATGATTGAAGTATCTTGAGATCATGTTTGAAAGATTGATAAGTCTTTTGTGTTCTGAGTTCTTCCGGTATTGAATTCCATAGACAAGACACAGTGCTGGAAAATGCAGGAAAATCAATTGTTTTAATATGATAAGAATTTGTAAACAAATAATGTTGGTATTTTTGAATGAAAAACCCTGTTAAGATATTACAACAAATTATAATTGGTTAAGAGAATTTCACATGGTGTCACCGCAATTAGTCTTACTTATCCTCTTCACCATGCAAAGCTACAAGTTTTGCCTATAAATTGGTTAAACAATTATCCTAAAATCAAGATATGTATACATGTACATGTCATTTTGTATTAAAAAATGTTGCTTTTACCTTATAATTACTAGGCACATTGCATTTCCTAATTCACTGTGATACACTTGGTACCTAGCTGTACCACGGACTCTCAGGACATGTGCAGTGAATCCTTACTTACGTACCCTACTAATTCAATCACTCTGGAATTTCTCCATCTAAAATTCAGTTCAATTCTCACACTCACACTCACACTCCAGATTTATAACGAGATGATTCGTGACCTATTGAATCCAGCCTCTGGTTATCTTGACCTGAGGGAAGATGCCTCCGGCAACGTCCAAGTAGCTGGCATCTCTGAAGTCTCCACTGTCTCGACAAAAGAGGTACACTCCCCAAATTAAGAACCATGAGGAATGGGTCTGTTTTTATTATTATTTTTTTAATGTATTCATTTGTCTGTTAAAAAGGGTGTACATCATTGGCACCCTTCCCCCTCCCCCCCCCCCCCCCCCCCCGTTTTTAAGTCCCTGGATCCATTCTGGTTTGATGATAGTAATGGAACCAAAAATCCTGTTGTTTTTTTTACTTGAAATGTACAGAAAAAAAATGTTCAAATCTGAAATAGATTGTAAGCTGATGATCCATTTCCACATGAGAGTGTACGTACAATGTACAACAAATCAGAACTACATTGTACACGTAGCAATCACCAAAAGAAAACAAATGAACGCGAATTGACAAAAAATGTATGGAGACATTAACCCTAACCCCCTAGGTATTCTGGCTAGGAACCTTCCTGAACCCTAACCCTCTATAGGTATTCTGGCTAGGAACCTTCCTTAACCTTAACCCCCTATAGGTACTCTGGCTAGGAACCTTCCTGAATCCTCCAAAATCCATCAGTGCACTTTTGGGAAACATGCCCTCATCTTCAAAATGCACCATGCATTTTCGTTGATCTTTCATATTCAGCACTTATGGCCTGCACTTCTTGCCAGGTTGTAATTTTGTCCCATTTGAAGAGGTGAAAGTACCAGTTTCCAACAGTGCAAAATTTTTCCAAAATAAGTGCCCCTTGGAGAATTTTGATGGATTTGGGGTGGTTAGGTTTAATAAAATATAATATAGTAAGCTAGCTGTTCCAAACATTAATTAAAGTTGGGTACGTGTACACGTAATTCCAGCAACCTTTTTTCATACACGTAAGTGATACGTCAAACAAATAGATCACATTGTATATTTGCTTATGTGGATTTGTTATCAAAGGCTTTCCATAAAATGATACATTAATTTCCCCAGGGTGGTCTGGAGGAAATTAATATATTCAAAATGTTGAGCTGTTTTTCGGCTGCTGTTTCCAAAAAGAGATAAACAATATTTTATTGCTGATGACAAGATGACAGTTGTATGTCATTTATCTTCTAAAGTTATTTGATGGATATTTTTGGTAACAGGTGGCTTATGAAAATGGATTGTTGTAAGGGAAGCAAGTTAATGGAAAACAGAATGATTTATAACAACCTTTGACAATTTTTGATTATTTTTACAAATGGCTTATGTATTTAAAAGAAACAAACTCATGGAAAACGGAGAACAATTTATACAAATCTTTATTTGAAATTGTTTGATTAAAACTATTATATCCTGAAAAAGGAATAATTATTTTAAAATCTTGTTATTAATTCAAAATTTCCATTTCAGTAAACAACATTTTAATTTTGTTTGTAACGTTGTTGTTATTTCAACCAGCCTTGGGTTGCAACAACAATTTGGAAATTTGAACAGACCTTTTATCCATCTGTATCTCTATCTAAAACAGATGGAATAGAGATTTTGGGTTCGTGGGTATTTTTTTTCTTTTTCTTTTTTTTTTTGGGGGGGAGGGGGTGGGAATGTAAACTGCATGTATTTAAATAGGTGTGGGTGTTTTCAGTTAAAGGTAAGGTACATGTACATGTATAGAATTGGTAAAAAAAAAAAAGTTCAATTTTTATGAGAAACGCACTTGGTGTAAAGCTGATGATGGTATAAATCTTCCCTAAGGGAGGAGGGCCAATGTCATGGTACAACCAAGCCTTCAGAGGCCCAGCCAGGCCCAGTCTATCTGGCCTCCTAATCTGTCTTTTGTGAGTCCTACATGTATCCTACTCATTAACCTAGGTTTCTGGAGGGCCTAACTAGCCCAGCCAAGTACAGCTCATTATATAGGGTTGTTCTTAAACCCCCTCGACCCCCCATGGCCCACGACCCCTCAACCCCACGACGTACGCTCATATAAACGAAGCACACGTACTCGCAGAATTCACTACCACCAGTGCAGTACGAATGTATGTATGTATTTCGCAATGCCCATGCGCAAGCATGTCGCATGGCTGGCCGGCCTGCGGCAGAATCAAATTGTATCCCAAATGGGAACCTGTTTACGGCCCGAGTTCGAAAATGGCTAGCTCACTAGCCTGTTGCGCTGTTTGTTGCATGACGACCTGTCGTCGCGAAATCAACGAATTTATAATGCTGCCACAAGCCAAATTATACCATTCCCGAGTAGATAATTTCATATTCTATCCAAAAAATTGCATACTTATGTTGGATTTTTGCTAGTTGGGCGCAGTTTTTGGCAACGTTCTTCCTGCAACTCATTACGTTCGTAGAAGGATATCGCTTCCAAGACGGCCGCATGGCTTTCCGGCATCCTGATTGGTCAATAAACTGGCATGCACGCACAGCCCCGAATGTACATTATTTTTTACTTGATGGACGTGGAAAAAAATCCCAACTATTATTTCTCATTTAATAACCTATTTTATATTATTCTATTTCAAGATTAGACTTTTGGAGGAGAAAAGGATTTAGTTATTTTCCCCAATTAACCTATAGGATCTTCGATTATTAAAAAAGAGCTCCGTTTGTTCACGTTCAGTAGTACGGGAGTGCAGTGGGCATTCTAATTGGGGCCGTATTCGAACACAGATTCCGATTTGGGATACGATATGATTCTGAGTGCGCGTACGTCGTGAGGGTCGAGGGGTCGTGGGGGTCGAGGGGGTTTAAGAACAACCCCATTATATAGGCCAGTAAGCAACCGTGGTGCTTGTGTCCTCGACACTTTACCATAATTGCTTCTCTCCACCCAGGAGTAAATGGGTACCTATGAGGGCAGAGTTGGTTGTTGTGTTTGATTAGCCCTATATGCGCCGAAATGGCAGCAATTGAGCTGTATACTCCCCAGGGAGCTGAGATGGTTTCAGAAATGATTTATGCGCCTGATGAGCAGGGGTAATAATGTACTGCACTGTGATACCTCATGTAAGAGCACTTTACAAATGCCTCCATTATTATTATTGTCACGATCAACAGGACATGGAATTGGAGTGCTAGTTTTAGATTAACTCAGTGACTGAAAATAATACCCACACGATAAGGTCATATTACTGTTGCTGCTGCATAAATGAGCCAGTAATTGCCACTTGCTGCGTTCATAAATTGTTTAATAACCAGAGTGTTTATAGGTTTTTTTGAGTGTTATGATTTTGTCAGGTAACAATTCCTTACGGGAATAGCATTGTACAGGGACAACATATGGGTGTCGCACGAACACCTAAATAGAACACCTCATGAAATTGTTCAGTTTTTTTGTTTTTTTCTCCTTCTTCTCGATGAGATTTATCTAACAAAAAAAAAACATAATTCCAAATTTCACAGAGCCTTCAAACTTGACACATACTTAGACCACAACATGTAGTTTTCAATAAATTTATGACATGTAGTTTCAGCAGGTAAAGTTGTGACGTCATGGTGACGTCATCAGATATCGAAATACACTAAAATCCAATTTTAATATTTCAAAAACCACAAAACATATTTGCACAATTTTTGCATCATCTTACAGATTTTGAATTATGTGACATTTCATACACAGAAATGACCCAATCTGACCTCTCCTTCCGGTCGAAACCGGAAGTTTAAGTGAAAAAACTATTCTGAAGCACTTTTATAGGGTCTGCAACCAACACGATATGGTATTTGGGCGATCCTGCCGTGGACGAAAATACTATTGACATGTGACCTTTTTTAAAATGTGACTGATGACGTCATCACCTATCACAACATCCTTTCTATCTCAAAAACCACAGGAAATTTGAATATGACTTCTGTGAATAAAATGATTAGTGAATAATTTCCAATCTCAGATATTGAACTAAAGCAGGTACTAATGTTATTTTTTGATGATCATAAGGAAGTTTTATTGTTTCATATATATATATGACCTTGAAATCACCTGATCTGACCTTTACTTCCGGTCCAAACAGGAATTTCAAATTCAACACATTCTAAAGCAAAATTGATAGGACTTTCAAATATGAAATTGATATTGTAATAATAAAAGATGATACACCTTTGTAAAATATGATTGGCATCATCGATGATAATTTGATTGAATCGGAAGTTGACACGAACACTGTGTGTTCTAACAAACACTTGATCTCTAGTTTATTACTACTTCCAGTCAATCCCCTTGTAATTACTTAATTACTTAGAAAGTTGTCTTAATTTTTGAAAAGCACAATCCTCAAGGCACGTGAAAAATGTACACAGAAATATTTTTATGGCAAAGTACTTTTTTTAATAATAATAATAATAATAATGATCATTTGTAATGCGCCGGTATCCGTCAAAAGAGACGCTCATGGCGCAGTGACACATCAGTGTAAACAATAAAACAAAATACATGGTAAGAACAATGCAATATAAAATTACAAGGAACAATGATTGTAAAAAGGCTGACTGGCCCTGGTCAGGATATGCTAGGCAAAGACAAAAAAACCTGCGTACACAACCATGCAAACAAGGTTGTTTTGCAAAAAATATAAACACCGTAGCGATACTCTTGACATATTAAACAAAAACAAAAGGTATAAATACATCATCATAAAAGTCAATAGTTAAACATAAGTAAATTATACATTAATTTTCATCAAATGAGTTTTGAGAGCAGTTTTAAATGAAGCAAGAGATGCAGATTGTTTGACATGCTCAGGTAAATCATTCCACAAAGAAGGAGCAGCAGCAGCAAAAGAACGTTTTCCCCAGGATCTCTTTGTCAATTTCTTACTCAGAAGAAGTTTATGATGTGATCTCATGAAATTACGATTTGAGTGATACGGTTGAAGTAATTCTGATAAATATGATGGTGACATATCAATGGAAGAGCAGTAAACATACATTAAGATTTTGAAAACAATCCTGTCCCATGTTCCTCTAAAAATATCATACTTTGTTACCCATTAGTGTGGAAAGACCCAAATGCAAAACATGCATGAATGCATGTCTAATTTCATGCCACTTTTTAAAAATAATTTCCAGGTGATGTCACTCCTGATGGAAGGCAACAAGGAAAGAACTCAAGAACCGACAGCTGCCAATAAGACTTCGTCACGCTCTCACGCCGTGCTACAAGTCACCGTCAATGAGCGCAACCGGGTCCGCACGACATCGCAGAGCGTGCGCATCGGCAAGCTATTCATGATCGACCTGGCTGGATCAGAGAGGGCATCACATACAAAGGTGTGTTGGAACTTCAATAACCCTAACCTTCCCAAATCCTCCAAAATCCTCTTTGCTAAAGTGAAGGATTTTGGAGGATTGAGGTTACATGCTACATGCTCTTTGCTAAAGTGAAGGATTTTGGAGGATTGAGGTTATTAGGCATACTTGCCTTTCCATGGTACATGTACATCCATGTTTGTTGTAGTGATTGCAAGGTCAGTGCTTGGGTCAGTGGACACTGTTTATTGCTCCATGCATGCAGGGAGGGTCCCTGGCCATGTACATGTATCACAGATTAAAAACACATGTGTGCATACATGTCATGTGCTTGCTTTACTACTGAAGGATTTGGGAGGATTCAAGTTATGTGTAATCAAATGGGCCTAGGGAGTTAGGGAGGATTCAGGTTATGTGTAAACAAATGGGCCTCTAGGGAGTTAGGGAGGATTCAGGTTATGTGTAAGCAAATGGGCCTAGGGAGTTAGGGAGGATTCGGGTTATGTGTAAGCAAATGGGCCTAGGGAGTTAGGAAGGATTCAGGTTATGTGTAAGCAAGTGGGCCTAGGGAGTTAGGAAGGATTCAGGTTATGTGAAAGAAAATGGGCCTAGGGAGTTAGGAAGGATTCAGGTTATGTGTAAGCAAATGGGCCTAGGGAGTTAGGAAGGATTCAGGTTATGTGGAAGCAAATGGGCCTAGGGAGTTAGGAAGGATTCAGGTTATGTGGAAGCAAATGGGCCTAGGGAGTTAGGAAGGATTCAGGTTATGTGGAAGCAAATGGGCCTAGGAAGTTAGGAAGGATTCAGGTTATGTGGAAGCAAATGGGCCTAGGGAGTTAGGAAGGATTCAGGTTATGTGGAAGCAAATGGGCCTAGGGAGTTAGGAAGGATTCAGGTTATGTGTAAGCAAATGGGCCTAGGGAGTTAGGAAGGATTCAGGTTATGTGTAAACAAATGGGCCTAGGGAGTTACATGTAGGAAGGATTCAGGTTATGTGTAAGCAAATGGGCCTAGGGAGTTAGGAAGGATTCAGGTTATGTGTAAACAAATGGGCCTAGGGAGTTACATGTAGGAAGGATTCAGGTTATGTGTAAGCAAATGGGTCTAGGGAGTTAGGGAGGATTCAGGTTATGTGTAAGCAAATGAGCCTAGGGAGTTAGGAAGGATTAATAGTATTGCACTTTATACCATAACGGATTACTGTCAAACCAAGCCCAATTCCATAGATATAGAGCTAAGCAGAACAAATTGCTTACCAGAAAAAAATTGCTTAGCAAACCAGCTGAACTTGCATACAGATTGTGTGTTTTTTAGCTGGTAGTCTGTTTTATATCGCTTAGCAAAAATATTTGCTAAGCGATATTCTCTGCTTAGCAGCTCTGTAGAATTGGTCCCTGCTTAAAGTGGCCACCCTTAGGGACCGTTGCCAATCTCGCCCGTAAAAACCACTGGGTCATTCTCCCAGTATTATCATGAGACTCGCCCGGAAAGCGGTAATGAAGCTGCAGTCCTCAAAAAACTGCCATTGTTAACTCCCTAATCCATTAGACCTTTTGAATTGCCAATTAAGCCTTTCCATTGTGTGAATGGATTAAGGTCTGGCCATGCCCAGCCAGAACGAACTATAGTGTGGCCAGCTTCTTCTATTTCTAAAGGTCTGGTAGGAGACTTGGAGTAAAAAAAAATAGGGAGGGCGAGAATATTTGCAGGTGAGAATTTAGATTGTTCCGGGTGGAGTTAGTGGGCGAGATTGGCTAAGGTTCCTTAGGGACAAATACAACCTGGCCACGTTGGACAGGGCCCTATTCCACGGTGCTGATTCACAAATAATCCTGTGCTTACAAGCAATACTTTCATGTCATACTGTTTACATGGTAAACATAATCCTTAGTTTTATTCAAAGTACACATGAGCTCTGGCAGAAATTCCCTACGTAACTGTGAAATACACTAATTACATGTACATTTAACCCTAACCACCCCAAATCCATCAAAATCCTCCAAGGGGAACTTTTTTGGAAAAATTCAACACTGTTGGAAACTGGTACTTTCACCTCTTCAAATGAGACAAAATTACTACCTGGCAAGAAGTACAGGCCATAAGTGCTGAATATGAAAGATCAATGAAAATGTAATTGTGCACGTTGAAGATAAGGGCATGTTTCCAAAAGTGCACTGATGGATTTTGGAGGATTCAGGAAGGTTCCTAGCCAGAACACCTTGGGGGTTAGGGTTCAGGAAGGTTCCTAGCCAGAATACCTATAGAGGGTTAGGGTTCAGGAAGGTTCCTAGCCAGAATACCTATAGAGGGTTAGGGTTCAGGAAGGTTCCTAGCCAGAACACCTAGGGGGTTAGGGTTAATGGGCACTCAATTTAGTTTTTTTTACTAAGTGCCCATTTTTTGCTTAAGCAGTGCCATCAAGTTAGGCCCTGGCTGGTGCCCCCATCATGACATTTAACCAGTGACCAATTTCTTGTGCTTAGCAAATATTTTCGCTGAGCATTATATTACGGACTACCAGCCATAATGCAATCATTTTATTTGAAAGTTTGGCTGGTAACCAAGAAAATCTGCTAAGCAGATATTTCTGATAAGCAATTTTTTTTTTCCTGCTACGCAACTCTGTGAAATCGACCCCTAGGTGGTACAGGTTTGATTGTACATTTAATTATATGGCATGACATACATGCAGTATAGCAATCATGTTCAGTTCAACAGGGGCAGATCATGAGCTTTAGAGAGAGGGGGAAATCCAAAAGATCCAAGTCTTAGATTTTCTCTTTTGCAGAGTACTATATTTTGCCCATGAATGATAATTTGTTGGCCCTTGCCGCCCCCCCCCCCCACCCCCCACCCCCCACCCTCGGTTCAGCTAGTTGCTGTACACCAACTCTGTGCAAATTTTCACTTGTTTCATAATTTCTTTTCATTTTGGTTTGGTTCTGAAGAATCGTGGCAAGCGCATGATAGAGGGAGCCCACATCAATCGCTCTTTACTTGCCCTGGGTAACTGCATCAATGCTTTATGTGAAGGTGGTAAATACGTGAACTACAGAGACAGCAAACTCACCAGGATATTAAAGGTAACACCTGTGTTACCAGGTAATACCTGTGTTAACACAGGTAACATTTGTGTTACCAGGTAACACCTGTGGTACCTACATGTATTAGCACCTTTTGTATTCATTCTTTGCTAGATTTTTGCTAGATTGTGTGTGTGAAGTGGACATCTATTAAAAAGAAAAATTTTGATTTCTCATGATTTTTCCTGATTTCAGGATTTTTTTACAAATCTCCCTTTGCCTCGACATTTGCATGAAAGAAGAGAAGTAGCCACCAAGGAAAGGAAACCTCTAGTTTCTTGTTTCTGGGGATGTCGATATTGTCCCGTTAATGCTCCCAGGGGAGTTTACAATCCCTATTTGACTACTTCCCCTGGATCTAAGGCCTGTGATTTCTCAGGATTTTTTCTGATTTCAGGATTTTTTACAAATCTCCCTTTGCCACAAAATGTTCTTGAAAGAAGAGAAGTTGCCACCAAGGAAAGAAAGAAGTAGCTTGTATTGTGTCCAAACCTCTAGTTTCTTGTTTGTGGGGATGTGGAGAGTCTGTAAATCCTCCAAAATTAAACATCCATGAGGTTCAGGGGGCTTTGTCCTCTAGACCAAAGGGAGACCCAGGCCCGATACCCATTTTTCAGGAATTTTTTATTTTTGTCAAATCACACCCCTGTAAATGTCAAACTGGTATTATTGTTTGTTTTATCTTCATTTTTCCCTCAACTTTAAGATGTTTTTCGCTATTCTATCAAGTATTTTTTTTCATCGGAACATTGACTATAATATCCTTTTAGATACAATTTTTCAGTTGACTGACCGTTCAAAACAACTGTTTATGAATGATGCTTGGGCAATAACACGATAATATCGAATATCGTGATACCTTTTTTATTCGATTACGATATCGAGAACCTTTTTAAGTTTATCGAGATATCAGCAAATCGCGATTAAAAAAATATATCGCGATTAAAAAAAAAATCGCCATTGTGAGTCAAGTCAGAAATTCCATGGAAACAAAATTAAAACAGTCTTTTTAGCTTTTGTGTGAAAGTGAGAAACAAAAGCGAACTACTTCAGAAGTACATACATGTACACGCTCTACAAACGAATTTGCGATTTATTGTGGCACATACCTGTGGTTATCGGCGATCTAAAGCAATCATGCATGAATGAAAAAATAATCGCAATATTATCGAAAATCGCGACATATGTTTGCCGATATATCGTGGATGAAAAAAAATTGCCCAAGCTTAGATGGATTAATAGCTGTGGAGTTAATAGAACCATATATACATGTATGTGTACACTTGGGATGCATTCGCCACACAGTACACAGTACCATTTGGCAAGCAATACACACACTGGCATAGTACCTTCAATGAACAGTAGGGTTGGTACAAATCAGTGGTTTTGCATGTGTTGTGATTCAGGATGCCTTGGGTGGTAACTGCAAGACAGTAATGATTGCCAACATCAGCTCGTCAAGCGTCCTGTTTGAGGAGTCTCGTAACACACTGCTGTACGCTGACAGAGCCAAAAACATCAAGATGAAGGTAATGAGAGAGATTTTCCTACAGACGTTATGCATTGACTTCACAAATTGAAGAGCGCCCTCGTTCAGAAGCAAAAGAAGGTCACTCATTGGTTCATGCATCCACGCTACGCACACGCACACTTAGACTGGTCCTCTGTCTTTATCCTATCAAGGATATAGACAGGCTCCAGGCATACCATTCAAAGGATTTCAAAGGATTTCATCACACGCGCTAGCTACCAACCAAGGTCAAAGTTGAATCTCGGGGGAAAACATGGTGGCCACGGCCAGTATCTGGCATAATTCACGAACCTCAAAACATGATGTCAGATCTTCAGGCTAACGCGCACTCAGTGGGGCAGTATACATACGCGCAGCCTGCAATAACTAATGAGGGCGCCGTTCAGTTTATGACATCATATGAATATTAAGGTCTATCCTGTTTCTGTCACTAAGGCTGACACTGTGAGGTACTGTCTTAGGGCGTTTTCGAAAGCACTGGCTTCGGCTTCGTCTCCAGGTTGTCATCATTGAAAAACCGCACGAACGGAGCCAAGACGGAGACGAAGCCACCATACTTTGTGTATGGGAAATTTAGTCTGGTTCCAACAACTGTGTATATATGTATCATGTATTTCACTGGTTGGCAAACAAAAATAATGATTAACAATACAAAAACAAAAACAAAAAAAACACGTCACTGCACTGATTTTGAAGTGGACCTATGACCAGAAACCTCAAACTTTCTTTTTTTGGCCTTAGAATGAGTTTCTAAATGTGGAATTAATTTTAGTGCTCCGTTTTGAGATGAGACATTAAAATGAGCTCAGAACAATTTACTCTTTTGTATTCAAATGTATTCATGCTCTTTGCATGGTTGTTTAACCCTAACCACCCCCATATCCTGCATAATCCTCCAAGGGGCACTTTTTTGGGGAAAATTCAGCACTGTTGGAAACTGGTGCTTTCACCTCTTCAAATGGGGCAAAATTATTACCTGGCAAGAAGTACAGGCCATAAGTGCTGAATATGAAAAATCATCGAAAATGCACGGTGCATTTTGAAGATAAGGGCATGTTTCCAAAAGTGCACTGGAGGATTTTGGAGGAAACAGGAAGGTTCCTACATGTACATGTAGCTACTAAAAACTAAAGAGGACCAGTGCAGTTCAGTTGTTACTGGTCTAACAATCTCTCAAAACTTATTCCCCCCCCCACCCCATCCTTCCACCCCATCCTTCCACCCCATCCTTCCACCCCATCCTTCCGCCCTGGTCTTTAGGTGAAACAAAACCTGACCAATATGACATACCACATGGTCCAGTACACCAACATCATCACTGAGTTGCGTCAGGAGATTGTCAGACTACAGAAGAAGATTGCTGACCAGGAGGATCTCAAGGAGTCACCGTCACATCAGCAAGAAACTAAAGGTAAATGTCAAGTCTTTAGCAAAGATCTAAATTAGTGGCTGATCTATGGTAGATAATGGGCACAGTACTCCTCCTCCCTCCACTGTTTGGACTGGCGTTGAGTCAAATATATTTTATTTAAAAATGATTATTCCCCCAGCAGTCCACTTAACCAGTTCGCGTCGGGAATAAAAAAGTTTTTCTGGGCCCTTGTGGCGGGTTTCTTTTTCCCACACACACGTTAATGGAAGCTTCCACAGCGGGTGGCCGGCACTTCCGAGCATGTCACCGTACACGCATGGCTCAACCGAGCATGCATACAAATATTCCGGAGTTTCCTATGGCGTGTTTAGATGCTCTCCGATCCGTGGTGCAAAAAAAAATTTGCGTGTATACACGGCCTCCAACGCGAACTGGTTAAGCAGTAGCATCTCCCAGAGTCCGGCATTCTCCTGAAAATGAGCATGCTGATCAATGCATTGAGTAGAACTTCACAGTTGCAGTTCAATCAATGTTTTCAAGAACAATTTAAAGACTCATTTATTTAAGACTGCTTATTGTGCTTGATTTTTGGATTATACACATGTATACAGGTATGTAATGTTTTGCTTGATTTTTGTTTTACATATATACATTTGTATCTTGTGAATATATCATACATGTATGTACACTCACTGGCCATACGTATTGCAACATCCCCAAAGTTCAGTTTGGAGAACTGTGTTACAATAATTTATTTTATTTTATTTACACTACTTAAGACTTCTTGAAAGTGCCTGTGTTTTGAAGTCAATATTCTTTTTTACTGTTCTTGCTCAGAAATTATGTAATACACGATCGATGAAATCAGATTAAATGATCATCTCACCTGTTACTTGTAAAGTGCTATTTTGAGCATGTTGCAATACTTTTGGCCAGTGAGTGTATATGACATAAAACACAATAAAGGGGGCCACTTTCCTACCGTCACGTTAGCAGTTTTTCTAATGGTTGTAATTTTTTTTTTAAATATCTGAAACCACCCAAAAAGAATTTCAACATTTGAATAGACATGAATGCTTATCCTAAAGATAATTTGAGTTGATTATTGCTATTATTTTTTTAATTACCCTAAAATTTCCATCAACAAATGGACAGAAAAGTGAGGTAACTTTTTCCGTCCAATTTTTATGGAAATTTGAGGGGGAAAAAAAAATTTAAAAAAAATAAAAATAAATCAATCAACTGAAATTAGTTCTAGTATAAGCCTGCATGTCCATTCACATGTTGAAACACGTTTTGGTCGGTTTCAGGTACTTAAAAATAAATAACAACCATTGGAAAAACTGCTAATGTGACGGATGCAAAGTGGCCCCCTTTATTGTGTTTTATGTCATATGCGTGTATATGTATCTGGTATGTGTATGTGCATGTATGTATGTATGTATGCATATGTAGGCCTATATATGTGCATGTATACATGTATGTGTATGTGTGTGTGTATAATTTATGTATGTACTTTCTATAATGTTCATACTTTTGCTGTGTTAATTGTTGCGTCTCAGAATAGGCATGCCCAGATAGATGGCGCATTATAAATGCATTATTATTAATATGATTATTATTAGTTGTAACCAACCGGTTCTTTTCAGAACTATTTACTGCTCAAAAGAGAATTTCTGCATGGTGTCACCGCAAACAGTCTTCACTTATCCTTTCCACCATGCAAAGCTACGAGTCTTAAAACAATTAAGTCATCATTTTTTAATATGCTCTTGATATTGTAATATGTGCCTTGAAAAAAGTGTAATCAAAAAATAAAATAATATTAATATATTAAAAAATAATAATTGTATGAAAAAACAATGTATTGAACCAACTCACTGCATGCTGTTTTGGCTTTTGTATCCCTCCCTCCTCACCCCACCCTCCTCACCCCACCTGTTGGTCAATTCCTGGATCAGCCACAGATTGGTATAGACTCACATGAGTGGTAAGGCTATTTTAACCCTAACCTCCACTAGATATTCTGACTGCGAACCTTCCTGAATCCTCCAAAATCCATCAGTGCACTTTTGGAAACATGCCCTTATTTTCAAAATGCAGCATGGATTTTCGTTGATCTTTCACATTCAGCACTTACATGTATGGCCTGTACTTCTTGCCAGGTAGTAATTTTGCCCCACTTGAATAGTTGAAAGTACCAGTTTCCAACAGTGCTGAATTTTTCCAAAAAAGTGCCCCTTGGAAGATTTTGCAGGATTTGGGGTGGTTAGGGTTAAATGGAAAACCTTAACTAGACTGGTTATTTATGTCGGCCCAATCTTGCTGGTCGATTGTGATAATTTATTTCCGTCTACTTGGTTTTGTTGTAGCAGAGGACACCCTTCACAAGCGAGACGAGATGGACAGACTCCAACAGCAGCTGATGGCAAACTTTCAGGATCAGATGGAGGTCCGACAGAAGATGATGGAGGTTGAGAATAGCAAATGGGAGGTTGTCGCATGA